>CAXHUQ010001460.1:0-23144 GCA_964020085.1 Micromussa lordhowensis | reverse complement strand
CAATGTCTTGTGATAATCAAGTTGTAGGACGAGTGCTTTTGGAAACATGTTTTTTTTAAGTTTTTAGAGTTTGGTCATGCATCTATTTATTCGCTCGACTACGTGAATTTTATTTTCAACGAAGAAAGTTCACGATTCCTCTCGGTAAACCCCTACTAAACAACTCTTAAAATTGCTTCACTAAGACACGTACTGATAAGATGTGATCACATCACATGCGTGACGTCTATGAGGACCAGACGGAGTGTTGACACTTGGAGGGTTCATGGGTCACGTTTATGTATTTCAATGATCTCTTTCTGGGACGTCGATTCATTTTGTTTACAATTATATGGTGCTAAGTAGAAACTTGGCCGGTAAGATAAACTCCTACTCTGCTAACCCGAAGAAAAAAAACTGTCTCCCCGGTTTTTTGAGCTCTAATCGATTCCCTCGGGTTTCCCCTATTATTTTTTAGGCAGTTAAAACCGCTTAATTCGAACACGGGTTTTCCAGTTTTCTCTTCCAATCTTTTTTTAGTCAATTTATTTCAACTCTAACAAAGACTACTTGCAATGTGAAAAAATCTTACAGCACAATACTACAATGATAGCTATAAAAAACACCCTACTTACAGTTACGTTACGTTACAACATTAGTATTTACAACATTAGCACTAACAATTAACCAAATTAAGTGTTCGTGTTCGCTTCAAGTCTCGTGAAATTTATAAAGCGATGCTACACATTAACAGGGCTCACTGAATAAGATGTACATACGTTAGGAGGCTGGTTATGTACGAATTGACGTATGTTTCAGTTTATGTGCTTCAGATCAGTCAGTATGTAAGCAAGTACAAGCAAGAAAGCAAGCGAAGTAAAAGTTTTATTTAGACCCGATATTTCATTCAGGACTTTACAATATTTAGTTAGTCTAATTACCTAGATGATAATAGAGGGGTAAGTTTCTAAAGAAACTGTGGTACTGGGTTGGTGGGCAGTATTTCAAGACAATTTGTGATTTATTAGGTAGGAAATTCGGTTTTATCAACTGCATGGGTTGATAATCTGACATAAGGCCACCGTAAAGAGATTCGTAAGCTAAAAAGATTCGAATCTCTTTACGGTGGTCAATTCACATTACCAATCCAATTAATAAAATCACTAATAACTACTACAATAAAAGAAATAAAAATTTGCATATGCATTACAAGGAAGTCGTGTATACAAGGACAATAAAACTCAGATATGTCCAGGATTGGATATTATAAGCATCACAAAGTGTCCTCATTAATAAAGTCACCTAAACACACACAATATTCAGTCGAATATGACGGAGTATGAAAATTCCAAATAACCTGGACAAATATGAAGTACTAATTAAACAATACTTGCATCAATCCTGGACATAATTATTAGTCTGGACATATTTAGTGATAAAACTTACATAAGACTACTATCAAGATCATAATTTTTCAACTTAAATTGAAATTCATAAGAGAGGGCAACTGTATATCCAAGAGCAGACTATTCGGTTTCCACGGCACAGTTCCGGAGTAGGATAGCCTTCTTTTGCAATAATTAGTGCAGGGCTGTGTGATGGCAAGCGAACTACTATTATACTAATGCAAATGTTGTAATCTGATTGACTGAGCTATTCCACACTATCAGCGTTCGGCATCATCAACTATGACCTCATAGAAATCTTATTGTTAAATACCTTAAATGACTCTTAGAACAGCATCCGCACATGCACACCGAGCTCCAGAAGTCGATATAAGGTTGGACCAAGGAGTTGTCAATTAAAAGTAGAGTCTTCACTCCTTTAATTTGTGGCAAATTGTTTCAATTAATCTACAAGAAATGCTCTGTTTCTCGGTGTTATAAAGAGTAGTACGAAACACGGCCGTGTATATGCTACTTTATAAACCTTTAGAATTAATCCATGTAGAGGCAGTCTAAGGGGCCAATGACACATTAATTAATTCACCAAACAATGCAAATCTCAAAATCATGCTAACCATCAAACACCAAAGAAATCTAAGAGGTCCCACAATAAATTAAACTATTACAATACAACTAATTACACAGAAAAAGGGAAAGCATTGTATTAGAAACGAAAGATACCACAATTACTACATAAGTTTATGCGGGAAAATGTGCCTTTGTAACATACAAAACGTCTCAACCTAAATATCTTTCCTGTATCAAAAAAACAAAACTGACTACCAATAGTGTACAATAGCTTGTGACTGGCTGGCTGGCTTCCAGCCACTAAGCCCACAGGGCATGACTGACAAAGGCTGTCCTGCAAAGAAAATAAGCAGTTTTCCTAAGCAAAATGCCTCTCTCTGTGACTCACCCCACCCCCCAAAGGATAATTGCTGGGCCTTTCCCTTGGTACCAGCTGGTAGCCAGACACCTAAGCTTTCTACCACTACCCTCCATGACGGAGTCCCCCCTCACTTTCGGAGCACCGCAAGGGCCTGACTGCCGGCTATCGCCGGCAGGCAGGCGAAAAAGTTTTGGCCCAAAGTCGACACCGTTCTCAAAAATCCAGACATATATTGGCCTGGAATGCCAGGGACATGCCTCCAGCTTGAACCTGCTACCTCAAAGTGTTCTCCATCACCGGTCTGGGGCTACAGCAGCTGAACTGTAGGGTCTCCCAAAACATTCTGTCCCAATATATGTCTGGATTTATGAAAACCGTGCTCACCTCGGCACAACCACCCTGACAGTTTTCCAAGAAATTACAGGGTATTTTTAGACAGATCAGCCACAGGCAGCCTGGCAACACACACTCTACTCACCCAGCTTGCTTGTGACTGGCTGGCTGGCTTCCAGCCACTAAGCCCACAGGGCATGACTGACAAAGGCTGTCCTGCAAAGAAAATAAGCAGTTTTCCTAAGCAAAATGCCTCTCTCTGTGACTCACCCCACCCCCCAAAGGATAATTGCTGGGCCTTTCCCTTGGTACCAGCTGGTAGCCAGACACCTAAGCTTTCTACCACTACCCTCCATGACGGAGTCCCCCCTCACTTTCGGAGCACCGCAAGGGCCTGACTGCCGGCTATCGCCGGCAGGCAGGCGAAAAAGTTTTGGCCCAAAGTCGACACCGTTCTCAAAAATCCAGACATATATTGGCCTGGAATGCCAGGGACATGCCTCCAGCTTGAACCTGCTACCTCAAAGTGTTCTCCATCACCGGTCTGGGGCTACAGCAGCTGAACTGTAGGGTCTCCCAAAACATTCTGTCCCAATATATGTCTGGATTTATGAAAACCGTGCTCACCTCGGCACAACCACCCTGACAGTTTTCCAAGAAATTACAGGGTATTTTTAGACAGATCAGCCACAGGCAGCCTGGCAACACACACTCTACTCACCCAGCTTGCTTGTGACTGGCTGGCTGGCTTCCAGCCACTAAGCCCACAGGGCATGACTGACAAAGGCTGTCCTGCAAAGAAAATAAGCAGTTTTCCTAAGCAAAATGCCTCTCTCTGTGACTCACCCCACCCCCCAAAGGATAATTGCTGGGCCTTTCCCTTGGTACCAGCTGGTAGCCAGACACCTAAGCTTTCTACCACTACCCTCCATGACGGAGTCCCCCCTCACTTTCGGAGCACCGCAAGGGCCTGACTGCCGGCTATCGCCGGCAGGCAGGCGAAAAAGTTTTGGCCCAAAGTCGACACCGTTCTCAAAAATCCAGACATATATTGGCCTGGAATGCCAGGGACATGCCTCCAGCTTGAACCTGCTACCTCAAAGTGTTCTCCATCACCGGTCTGGGGCTACAGCAGCTGAACTGTAGGGTCTCCCAAAACATTCTGTCCCAATATATGTCTGGATTTATGAAAACCGTGCTCACCTCGGCACAACCACCCTGACAGTTTTCCAAGAAATTACAGGGTATTTTTAGACAGATCAGCCACAGGCAGCCTGGCAACACACACTCTACTCACCCAGCTTGCTTGTGACTGGCTGGCTGGCTTCCAGCCACTAAGCCCACAGGGCATGACTGACAAAGGCTGTCCTGCAAAGAAAATAAGCAGTTTTCCTAAGCAAAATGCCTCTCTCTGTGACTCACCCCACCCCCCAAAGGATAATTGCTGGGCCTTTCCCTTGGTACCAGCTGGTAGCCAGACACCTAAGCTTTCTACCACTACCCTCCATGACGGAGTCCCCCCTCACTTTCGGAGCACCGCAAGGGCCTGACTGCCGGCTATCGCCGGCAGGCAGGCGAAAAAGTTTTGGCCCAAAGTCGACACCGTTCTCAAAAATCCAGACATATATTGGCCTGGAATGCCAGGGACATGCCTCCAGCTTGAACCTGCTACCTCAAAGTGTTCTCCATCACCGGTCTGGGGCTACAGCAGCTGAACTGTAGGGTCTCCCAAAACATTCTGTCCCAATATATGTCTGGATTTATGAAAACCGTGCTCACCTCGGCACAACCACCCTGACAGTTTTCCAAGAAATTACAGGGTATTTTTAGACAGATCAGCCACAGGCAGCCTGGCAACACACACTCTACTCACCCAGCTTGCTTGTGACTGGCTGGCTGGCTTCCAGCCACTAAGCCCACAGGGCATGACTGACAAAGGCTGTCCTGCAAAGAAAATAAGCAGTTTTCCTAAGCAAAATGCCTCTCTCTGTGACTCACCCCACCCCCCAAAGGATAATTGCTGGGCCTTTCCCTTGGTACCAGCTGGTAGCCAGACACCTAAGCTTTCTACCACTACCCTCCATGACGGAGTCCCCCCTCACTTTCGGAGCACCGCAAGGGCCTGACTGCCGGCTATCGCCGGCAGGCAGGCGAAAAAGTTTTGGCCCAAAGTCGACACCGTTCTCAAAAATCCAGACATATATTGGCCTGGAATGCCAGGGACATGCCTCCAGCTTGAACCTGCTACCTCAAAGTGTTCTCCATCACCGGTCTGGGGCTACAGCAGCTGAACTGTAGGGTCTCCCAAAACATTCTGTCCCAATATATGTCTGGATTTATGAAAACCGTGCTCACCTCGGCACAACCACCCTGACAGTTTTCCAAGAAATTACAGGGTATTTTTAGACAGATCAGCCACAGGCAGCCTGGCAACACACACTCTACTCACCCAGCTTGCTTGTGACTGGCTGGCTGGCTTCCAGCCACTAAGCCCACAGGGCATGACTGACAAAGGCTGTCCTGCAAAGAAAATAAGCAGTTTTCCTAAGCAAAATGCCTCTCTCTGTGACTCACCCCACCCCCCAAAGGATAATTGCTGGGCCTTTCCCTTGGTACCAGCTGGTAGCCAGACACCTAAGCTTTCTACCACTACCCTCCATGACGGAGTCCCCCCTCACTTTCGGAGCACCGCAAGGGCCTGACTGCCGGCTATCGCCGGCAGGCAGGCGAAAAAGTTTTGGCCCAAAGTCGACACCGTTCTCAAAAATCCAGACATATATTGGCCTGGAATGCCAGGGACATGCCTCCAGCTTGAACCTGCTACCTCAAAGTGTTCTCCATCACCGGTCTGGGGCTACAGCAGCTGAACTGTAGGGTCTCCCAAAACATTCTGTCCCAATATATGTCTGGATTTATGAAAACCGTGCTCACCTCGGCACAACCACCCTGACAGTTTTCCAAGAAATTACAGGGTATTTTTAGACAGATCAGCCACAGGCAGCCTGGCAACACACACTCTACTCACCCAGCTTGCTTGTGACTGGCTGGCTGGCTTCCAGCCACTAAGCCCACAGGGCATGACTGACAAAGGCTGTCCTGCAAAGAAAATAAGCAGTTTTCCTAAGCAAAATGCCTCTCTCTGTGACTCACCCCACCCCCCAAAGGATAATTGCTGGGCCTTTCCCTTGGTACCAGCTGGTAGCCAGACACCTAAGCTTTCTACCACTACCCTCCATGACGGAGTCCCCCCTCACTTTCGGAGCACCGCAAGGGCCTGACTGCCGGCTATCGCCGGCAGGCAGGCGAAAAAGTTTTGGCCCAAAGTCGACACCGTTCTCAAAAATCCAGACATATATTGGCCTGGAATGCCAGGGACATGCCTCCAGCTTGAACCTGCTACCTCAAAGTGTTCTCCATCACCGGTCTGGGGCTACAGCAGCTGAACTGTAGGGTCTCCCAAAACATTCTGTCCCAATATATGTCTGGATTTATGAAAACCGTGCTCACCTCGGCACAACCACCCTGACAGTTTTCCAAGAAATTACAGGGTATTTTTAGACAGATCAGCCACAGGCAGCCTGGCAACACACACTCTACTCACCCAGCTTGCTTGTGACTGGCTGGCTGGCTTCCAGCCACTAAGCCCACAGGGCATGACTGACAAAGGCTGTCCTGCAAAGAAAATAAGCAGTTTTCCTAAGCAAAATGCCTCTCTCTGTGACTCACCCCACCCCCCAAAGGATAATTGCTGGGCCTTTCCCTTGGTACCAGCTGGTAGCCAGACACCTAAGCTTTCTACCACTACCCTCCATGACGGAGTCCCCCCTCACTTTCGGAGCACCGCAAGGGCCTGACTGCCGGCTATCGCCGGCAGGCAGGCGAAAAAGTTTTGGCCCAAAGTCGACACCGTTCTCAAAAATCCAGACATATATTGGCCTGGAATGCCAGGGACATGCCTCCAGCTTGAACCTGCTACCTCAAAGTGTTCTCCATCACCGGTCTGGGGCTACAGCAGCTGAACTGTAGGGTCTCCCAAAACATTCTGTCCCAATATATGTCTGGATTTATGAAAACCGTGCTCACCTCGGCACAACCACCCTGACAGTTTTCCAAGAAATTACAGGGTATTTTTAGACAGATCAGCCACAGGCAGCCTGGCAACACACACTCTACTCACCCAGCTTGCTTGTGACTGGCTGGCTGGCTTCCAGCCACTAAGCCCACAGGGCATGACTGACAAAGGCTGTCCTGCAAAGAAAATAAGCAGTTTTCCTAAGCAAAATGCCTCTCTCTGTGACTCACCCCACCCCCCAAAGGATAATTGCTGGGCCTTTCCCTTGGTACCAGCTGGTAGCCAGACACCTAAGCTTTCTACCACTACCCTCCATGACGGAGTCCCCCCTCACTTTCGGAGCACCGCAAGGGCCTGACTGCCGGCTATCGCCGGCAGGCAGGCGAAAAAGTTTTGGCCCAAAGTCGACACCGTTCTCAAAAATCCAGACATATATTGGCCTGGAATGCCAGGGACATGCCTCCAGCTTGAACCTGCTACCTCAAAGTGTTCTCCATCACCGGTCTGGGGCTACAGCAGCTGAACTGTAGGGTCTCCCAAAACATTCTGTCCCAATATATGTCTGGATTTATGAAAACCGTGCTCACCTCGGCACAACCACCCTGACAGTTTTCCAAGAAATTACAGGGTATTTTTAGACAGATCAGCCACAGGCAGCCTGGCAACACACACTCTACTCACCCAGCTTGCTTGTGACTGGCTGGCTGGCTTCCAGCCACTAAGCCCACAGGGCATGACTGACAAAGGCTGTCCTGCAAAGAAAATAAGCAGTTTTCCTAAGCAAAATGCCTCTCTCTGTGACTCACCCCACCCCCCAAAGGATAATTGCTGGGCCTTTCCCTTGGTACCAGCTGGTAGCCAGACACCTAAGCTTTCTACCACTACCCTCCATGACGGAGTCCCCCCTCACTTTCGGAGCACCGCAAGGGCCTGACTGCCGGCTATCGCCGGCAGGCAGGCGAAAAAGTTTTGGCCCAAAGTCGACACCGTTCTCAAAAATCCAGACATATATTGGCCTGGAATGCCAGGGACATGCCTCCAGCTTGAACCTGCTACCTCAAAGTGTTCTCCATCACCGGTCTGGGGCTACAGCAGCTGAACTGTAGGGTCTCCCAAAACATTCTGTCCCAATATATGTCTGGATTTATGAAAACCGTGCTCACCTCGGCACAACCACCCTGACAGTTTTCCAAGAAATTACAGGGTATTTTTAGACAGATCAGCCACAGGCAGCCTGGCAACACACACTCTACTCACCCAGCTTGCTTGTGACTGGCTGGCTGGCTTCCAGCCACTAAGCCCACAGGGCATGACTGACAAAGGCTGTCCTGCAAAGAAAATAAGCAGTTTTCCTAAGCAAAATGCCTCTCTCTGTGACTCACCCCACCCCCCAAAGGATAATTGCTGGGCCTTTCCCTTGGTACCAGCTGGTAGCCAGACACCTAAGCTTTCTACCACTACCCTCCATGACGGAGTCCCCCCTCACTTTCGGAGCACCGCAAGGGCCTGACTGCCGGCTATCGCCGGCAGGCAGGCGAAAAAGTTTTGGCCCAAAGTCGACACCGTTCTCAAAAATCCAGACATATATTGGCCTGGAATGCCAGGGACATGCCTCCAGCTTGAACCTGCTACCTCAAAGTGTTCTCCATCACCGGTCTGGGGCTACAGCAGCTGAACTGTAGGGTCTCCCAAAACATTCTGTCCCAATATATGTCTGGATTTATGAAAACCGTGCTCACCTCGGCACAACCACCCTGACAGTTTTCCAAGAAATTACAGGGTATTTTTAGACAGATCAGCCACAGGCAGCCTGGCAACACACACTCTACTCACCCAGCTTGCTTGTGACTGGCTGGCTGGCTTCCAGCCACTAAGCCCACAGGGCATGACTGACAAAGGCTGTCCTGCAAAGAAAATAAGCAGTTTTCCTAAGCAAAATGCCTCTCTCTGTGACTCACCCCACCCCCCAAAGGATAATTGCTGGGCCTTTCCCTTGGTACCAGCTGGTAGCCAGACACCTAAGCTTTCTACCACTACCCTCCATGACGGAGTCCCCCCTCACTTTCGGAGCACCGCAAGGGCCTGACTGCCGGCTATCGCCGGCAGGCAGGCGAAAAAGTTTTGGCCCAAAGTCGACACCGTTCTCAAAAATCCAGACATATATTGGCCTGGAATGCCAGGGACATGCCTCCAGCTTGAACCTGCTACCTCAAAGTGTTCTCCATCACCGGTCTGGGGCTACAGCAGCTGAACTGTAGGGTCTCCCAAAACATTCTGTCCCAATATATGTCTGGATTTATGAAAACCGTGCTCACCTCGGCACAACCACCCTGACAGTTTTCCAAGAAATTACAGGGTATTTTTAGACAGATCAGCCACAGGCAGCCTGGCAACACACACTCTACTCACCCAGCTTGCTTGTGACTGGCTGGCTGGCTTCCAGCCACTAAGCCCACAGGGCATGACTGACAAAGGCTGTCCTGCAAAGAAAATAAGCAGTTTTCCTAAGCAAAATGCCTCTCTCTGTGACTCACCCCACCCCCCAAAGGATAATTGCTGGGCCTTTCCCTTGGTACCAGCTGGTAGCCAGACACCTAAGCTTTCTACCACTACCCTCCATGACGGAGTCCCCCCTCACTTTCGGAGCACCGCAAGGGCCTGACTGCCGGCTATCGCCGGCAGGCAGGCGAAAAAGTTTTGGCCCAAAGTCGACACCGTTCTCAAAAATCCAGACATATATTGGCCTGGAATGCCAGGGACATGCCTCCAGCTTGAACCTGCTACCTCAAAGTGTTCTCCATCACCGGTCTGGGGCTACAGCAGCTGAACTGTAGGGTCTCCCAAAACATTCTGTCCCAATATATGTCTGGATTTATGAAAACCGTGCTCACCTCGGCACAACCACCCTGACAGTTTTCCAAGAAATTACAGGGTATTTTTAGACAGATCAGCCACAGGCAGCCTGGCAACACACACTCTACTCACCCAGCTTGCTTGTGACTGGCTGGCTGGCTTCCAGCCACTAAGCCCACAGGGCATGACTGACAAAGGCTGTCCTGCAAAGAAAATAAGCAGTTTTCCTAAGCAAAATGCCTCTCTCTGTGACTCACCCCACCCCCCAAAGGATAATTGCTGGGCCTTTCCCTTGGTACCAGCTGGTAGCCAGACACCTAAGCTTTCTACCACTACCCTCCATGACGGAGTCCCCCCTCACTTTCGGAGCACCGCAAGGGCCTGACTGCCGGCTATCGCCGGCAGGCAGGCGAAAAAGTTTTGGCCCAAAGTCGACACCGTTCTCAAAAATCCAGACATATATTGGCCTGGAATGCCAGGGACATGCCTCCAGCTTGAACCTGCTACCTCAAAGTGTTCTCCATCACCGGTCTGGGGCTACAGCAGCTGAACTGTAGGGTCTCCCAAAACATTCTGTCCCAATATATGTCTGGATTTATGAAAACCGTGCTCACCTCGGCACAACCACCCTGACAGTTTTCCAAGAAATTACAGGGTATTTTTAGACAGATCAGCCACAGGCAGCCTGGCAACACACACTCTACTCACCCAGCTTGCTTGTGACTGGCTGGCTGGCTTCCAGCCACTAAGCCCACAGGGCATGACTGACAAAGGCTGTCCTGCAAAGAAAATAAGCAGTTTTCCTAAGCAAAATGCCTCTCTCTGTGACTCACCCCACCCCCCAAAGGATAATTGCTGGGCCTTTCCCTTGGTACCAGCTGGTAGCCAGACACCTAAGCTTTCTACCACTACCCTCCATGACGGAGTCCCCCCTCACTTTCGGAGCACCGCAAGGGCCTGACTGCCGGCTATCGCCGGCAGGCAGGCGAAAAAGTTTTGGCCCAAAGTCGACACCGTTCTCAAAAATCCAGACATATATTGGCCTGGAATGCCAGGGACATGCCTCCAGCTTGAACCTGCTACCTCAAAGTGTTCTCCATCACCGGTCTGGGGCTACAGCAGCTGAACTGTAGGGTCTCCCAAAACATTCTGTCCCAATATATGTCTGGATTTATGAAAACCGTGCTCACCTCGGCACAACCACCCTGACAGTTTTCCAAGAAATTACAGGGTATTTTTAGACAGATCAGCCACAGGCAGCCTGGCAACACACACTCTACTCACCCAGCTTGCTTGTGACTGGCTGGCTGGCTTCCAGCCACTAAGCCCACAGGGCATGACTGACAAAGGCTGTCCTGCAAAGAAAATAAGCAGTTTTCCTAAGCAAAATGCCTCTCTCTGTGACTCACCCCACCCCCCAAAGGATAATTGCTGGGCCTTTCCCTCTTGGTACCAGCTGGTAGCCAGACACCTAAGCTTTCTACCACTACCCTCCATGACGGAGTCCCCCCTCACTTTCGGAGCACCGCAAGGGCCTGACTGCCGGCTATCGCCGGCAGGCAGGCGAAAAAGTTTTGGCCCAAAGTCGACACCGTTCTCAAAAATCCAGACATATATTGGCCTGGAATGCCAGGGACATGCCTCCAGCTTGAACCTGCTACCTCAAAGTGTTCTCCATCACCGGTCTGGGGCTACAGCAGCTGAACTGTAGGGTCTCCCAAAACATTCTGTCCCAATATATGTCTGGATTATGAAAACCGTGCTCACCTCGGCACAACCACCCTGACAGTTTTCCAAGAAATTACAGGGTATTTTTAGACAGATCAGCCACAGGCAGCCTGGCAACACACACTCTACTCACCCAGCTTGCTTGTGACTGGCTGGCTGGCTTCCAGCCACTAAGCCCACAGGCATGACTGACAAAGGCTGTCCTGCAAAGAAAATAAGCAGTTTTCCTAAGCAAAATGCCTCTCTCTGTGACTCACCCCACCCCCCAAAGGATAATTGCTGGGCCTTTCCCTTGGTACCAGCTGGTAGCCAGACACCTAAGCTTTCTACCACTACCCTCCATGACGGAGTCCCCCCTCACTTTCGGAGCACCGCAAGGGCCTGACTGCCGGCTATCGCCGGCAGGCAGGCGAAAAAGTTTTGGCCCAAAGTCGACACCGTTCTCAAAAATCCAGACATATATTGGCCTGGAATGCCAGGGACATGCCTCCAGCTTGAACCTGCTACCTCAAAGTGTTCTCCATCACCGGTCTGGGGCTACAGCAGCTGAACTGTAGGGTCTCCCAAAACATTCTGTCCCAATATATGTCTGGATTTATGAAAACCGTGCTCACCTCGGCACAACCACCCTGACAGTTTTCCAAGAAATTACAGGGTATTTTTAGACAGATCAGCCACAGGCAGCCTGGCAACACACACTCTACTCACCCAGCTTGCTTGTGACTGGCTGGCTGGCTTCCAGCCACTAAGCCCACAGGGCATGACTGACAAAGGCTGTCCTGCAAAGAAAATAAGCAGTTTTCCTAAGCAAAATGCCTCTCTCTGTGACTCACCCCACCCCCCAAAGGATAATTGCTGGGCCTTTCCCTTGGTACCAGCTGGTAGCCAGACACCTAAGCTTTCTACCACTACCCTCCATGACGGAGTCCCCCCTCACTTTCGGAGCACCGCAAGGGCCTGACTGCCGGCTATCGCCGGCAGGCAGGCGAAAAAGTTTTGGCCCAAAGTCGACACCGTTCTCAAAAATCCAGACATATATTGGCCTGGAATGCCAGGGACATGCCTCCAGCTTGAACCTGCTACCTCAAAGTGTTCTCCATCACCGGTCTGGGGCTACAGCAGCTGAACTGTAGGGTCTCCCAAAACATTCTGTCCCAATATATGTCTGGATTTATGAAAACCGTGCTCACCTCGGCACAACCACCCTGACAGTTTTCCAAGAAATTACAGGGTATTTTTAGACAGATCAGCCACAGGCAGCCTGGCAACACACACTCTACTCACCCAGCTTGCTTGTGACTGGCTGGCTGGCTTCCAGCCACTAAGCCCACAGGGCATGACTGACAAAGGCTGTCCTGCAAAGAAAATAAGCAGTTTTCCTAAGCAAAATGCCTCTCTCTGTGACTCACCCCACCCCCCAAAGGATAATTGCTGGGCCTTTCCCTTGGTACCAGCTGGTAGCCAGACACCTAAGCTTTCTACCACTACCCTCCATGACGGAGTCCCCCCTCACTTTCGGAGCACCGCAAGGGCCTGACTGCCGGCTATCGCCGGCAGGCAGGCGAAAAAGTTTTGGCCCAAAGTCGACACCGTTCTCAAAAATCCAGACATATATTGGCCTGGAATGCCAGGGACATGCCTCCAGCTTGAACCTGCTACCTCAAAGTGTTCTCCATCACCGGTCTGGGGCTACAGCAGCTGAACTGTAGGGTCTCCCAAAACATTCTGTCCCAATATATGTCTGGATTTATGAAAACCGTGCTCACCTCGGCACAACCACCCTGACAGTTTTCCAAGAAATTACAGGGTATTTTTAGACAGATCAGCCACAGGCAGCCTGGCAACACACACTCTACTCACCCAGCTTGCTTGTGACTGGCTGGCTGGCTTCCAGCCACTAAGCCCACAGGGCATGACTGACAAAGGCTGTCCTGCAAAGAAAATAAGCAGTTTTCCTAAGCAAAATGCCTCTCTCTGTGACTCACCCCACCCCCCAAAGGATAATTGCTGGGCCTTTCCCTTGGTACCAGCTGGTAGCCAGACACCTAAGCTTTCTACCACTACCCTCCATGCCACTACCCTCCATGACGGAGTCCCCCCTCACTTTCGGAGCACCGCAAGGGCCTGACTGCCGGCTATCGCGGCAGGCAGGCGAAAAAGTTTTGGCCCAAAGTCGACACCGTTCTCAAAAATCCAGACATATATTGGCCTGGAATGCCAGGGACATGCCTCCAGCTTGAACCTGCTACCTCAAAGTGTTCTCCATCACCGGTCTGGGGCTACAGCAGCTGAACTGTAGGGTCTCCCAAAACATTCTGTCCCAATATATGTCTGGATTTATGAAAACCGTGCTCACCTCAGCACAACCACCCTGACAGTTTTCCAAAAATTACAGGGTATTTTTCAACAGATCAGCCACAGGCAGCCTGGCAACACACACTCTACTCACCCAGCTTGCTTGTGACTGGGCTGGCTGGCTTCCAGCCACTAAGCCCACAGGGCATGACTGACAAAGGCTGTCCTGCAAAGAAAATAAGCAGTTTTCCTAAGCAAAAATGCCTCTCTCTGTGACTCACCCCACCCCCCAAAGGATAATTGCTGGGCCTTTCCCTTGGTACCAGCTGGTAGCCAGGCACCTAAGCTTTCTACCACTACCCTCCATGACGGAGTCCCCCCTCACTTTCGGAGCACCGCAAGGGCCTGACTGCCGGCTATCGCCGGCAGGCAGGCGAAAAGTTTTGGCCCAAAGTCGACACCGTTCTCAAAAATCCAGACATATATTGCCTGGAATGCCAGGGACATGCCTCCAGCTTGAACTGCTACCTCAAAGTGTTCTCCATCACCGGTCTGGGGCTACAGCAGCTGAACTGTAGGTCTCCCAAAACATTCTGTCCCAATATATGTCTGGATTTATGAAAACCGTGCTCACCTCAGCACAACCACCCTGACAGTTTTCCAAGAAATTACAGGGTATTTTTCAACAGATCAGCCACAGGCAGCCTGGCAACACACACTCTACTCACCCAGCTTGCTTGTGACTGGCTGGCTGGCTTCCAGCCACTAAGCCCACAGGGCATGACTGACAAAGGCTGTCCTGCAAAGAAAATAAGCAGTTTTCCTAAGCAAAATGCCTCTCTCTGTGACTCACCCCACCCCCCAAAGGATAATTGCTGGGCCTTTCCCTTGGTACCAGCTGGTAGCCAGGCACCTAAGCTTTCTACCACTACCCTCCATGACGGAGTCCCCCCTCACTTTCGGAGCACCGCAAGGGCCTGACTGCCGGCTATCGCCGGCAGGCAGGCGAAAAAGTTTTGGCCCAAAGTCGACACCGTTCTCAAAAATCCAGACATATATTGGCCTGGAATGCCAGGGACATGCCTCCAGCTTGAACCTGCTACCTCAAAGTGTTCTCCATCACCGGTCTGGGGCTACAGCAGCTGAACTGTAGGGTCTCCCAAAACATTCTGTCCCAATATATGTCTGGATTTATGAAAACCGTGCTCACCTCAGCACAACCACCCTGACAGTTTTCCAAGAATTACAGGGTATTTTTCAACAGATCAGCCACAGGCAGCCTGGCAACACACACTCTACTCACCCAGCTTGCTTGTGACTGGCTGGCTGGCTTCCAGCCACTAAGCCCACAGGGCATGACTGACAAAGGCTGTCCTGCAAAGAAAATAAGCAGTTTTCCTAAGCAAAATGCCTCTCTCTGTGACTCACCCCACCCCCCAAAGGATAATTGCTGGGCCTTTCCCTTGGTACCAGCTGGTAGCCAGGCACCTAAGCTTTCTACCACTACCCTCCATGACGGAGTCCCCCCTCACTTTCGGAGCACCGCAAGGGCCTGACTGCCGGCTATCGCCGGCAGGCAGGCGAAAAAGTTTTGGCCCAAAGTCGACACCGTTTCTCAAAAATCCAGACATATATTGGCCTGGAATGCCAGGGACATGCCTCCAGCTTGAACCTGCTACCTCAAAGTGTTCTCCATCACCGACAGCAGCTGAACTGTAGGGTCTCCCAAAACATTCTGTCCCAATATATGTCTGGATTTATGAAAACCGTGCTCACCTCGGCACAACCACCCTGACAGTTTTCCAAGAAATTACAGGGTATTTTTAGACAGATCAGCCACAGGCAGCCTGGCAACACACACTCTACTCACCCAGCTTGCTTGTGACTGGCTGGCTGGCTTCCAGCCACTAAGCCCACAGGGCATGACTGACAAAGGCTGTCCTGCAAAGAAAATAAGCAGTTTTCCTAAGCAAAATGCCTCTCTCTGTGACTCACCCCACCCCCCAAAGGATAATTGCTGGGCCTTTCCCTTGGTACCAGCTGGTAGCCAGACACCTAAGCTTTCTACCACTACCCTCCATGACGGAGTCCCCCCTCACTTTCGGAGCACCGCAAGGGCCTGACTGCCGGCTATCGCCGGCAGGCAGGCGAAAAAGTTTTGGCCCAAAGTCGACACCGTTCTCAAAAATCCAGACATATATTGGCCTGGAATGCCAGGGACATGCCTCCAGCTTGAACCTGCTACCTCAAAGTGTTCTCCATCACCGGTCTGGGGCTACAGCAGCTGAACTGTAGGGTCTCCCAAAACATTCTGTCCCAATATATGTCTGGATTTATGAAAACCGTGCTCACCTCGGCACAACCACCCTGACAGTTTTCCAAGAAATTACAGGGTATTTTTAGACAGATCAGCCACAGGCAGCCTGGCAACACACACTCTACTCACCCAGCTTGCTTGTGACTGGCTGGCTGGCTTCCAGCCACTAAGCCCACAGGGCATGACTGACAAAGGCTGTCCTGCAAAGAAAATAAGCAGTTTTCCTAAGCAAAATGCCTCTCTCTGTGACTCACCCCACCCCCCAAAGGATAATTGCTGGGCCTTTCCCTTGGTACCAGCTGGTAGCCAGACACCTAAGCTTTCTACCACTACCCTCCATGACGGAGTCCCCCCTCACTTTCGGAGCACCGCAAGGGCCTGACTGCCGGCTATCGCCGGCAGGCAGGCGAAAAAGTTTTGGCCCAAAGTCGACACCGTTCTCAAAAATCCAGACATATATTGGCCTGGAATGCCAGGGACATGCCTCCAGCTTGAACCTGCTACCTCAAAGTGTTCTCCATCACCGGTCTGGGGCTACAGCAGCTGAACTGTAGGGTCTCCCAAAACATTCTGTCCCAATATATGTCTGGATTTATGAAAACCGTGCTCACCTCGGCACAACCACCCTGACAGTTTTCCAAGAAATTACAGGGTATTTTTAGACAGATCAGCCACAGGCAGCCTGGCAACACACACTCTACTCACCCAGCTTGCTTGTGACTGGCTGGCTGGCTTCCAGCCACTAAGCCCACAGGGCATGACTGACAAAGGCTGTCCTGCAAAGAAAATAAGCAGTTTTCCTAAGCAAAATGCCTCTCTCTGTGACTCACCCCACCCCCCAAAGGATAATTGCTGGGCCTTTCCCTTGGTACCAGCTGGTAGCCAGACACCTAAGCTTTCTACCACTACCCTCCATGACGGAGTCCCCCCTCACTTTCGGAGCACCGCAAGGGCCTGACTGCCGGCTATCGCCGGCAGGCAGGCGAAAAAGTTTTGGCCCAAAGTCGACACCGTTCTCAAAAATCCAGACATATATTGGCCTGGAATGCCAGGGACATGCCTCCAGCTTGAACCTGCTACCTCAAAGTGTTCTCCATCACCGGTCTGGGGCTACAGCAGCTGAACTGTAGGGTCTCCCAAAACATTCTGTCCCAATATATGTCTGGATTTATGAAAACCGTGCTCACCTCGGCACAACCACCCTGACAGTTTTCCAAGAAATTACAGGGTATTTTTAGACAGATCAGCCACAGGCAGCCTGGCAACACACACTCTACTCACCCAGCTTGCTTGTGACTGGCTGGCTGGCTTCCAGCCACTAAGCCCACAGGGCATGACTGACAAAGGCTGTCCTGCAAAGAAAATAAGCAGTTTTCCTAAGCAAAATGCCTCTCTCTGTGACTCACCCCACCCCCCAAAGGATAATTGCTGGGCCTTTCCCTTGGTACCAGCTGGTAGCCAGACACCTAAGCTTTCTACCACTACCCTCCATGACGGAGTCCCCCCTCACTTTCGGAGCACCGCAAGGGCCTGACTGCCGGCTATCGCCGGCAGGCAGGCGAAAAAGTTTTGGCCCAAAGTCGACACCGTTCTCAAAAATCCAGACATATATTGGCCTGGAATGCCAGGGACATGCCTCCAGCTTGAACCTGCTACCTCAAAGTGTTCTCCATCACCGGTCTGGGGCTACAGCAGCTGAACTGTAGGGTCTCCCAAAACATTCTGTCCCAATATATGTCTGGATTTATGAAAACCGTGCTCACCTCGGCACAACCACCCTGACAGTTTTCCAAGAAATTACAGGGTATTTTTAGACAGATCAGCCACAGGCAGCCTGGCAACACACACTCTACTCACCCAGCTTGCTTGTGACTGGCTGGCTGGCTTCCAGCCACTAAGCCCACAGGGCATGACTGACAAAGGCTGTCCTGCAAAGAAAATAAGCAGTTTTCCTAAGCAAAATGCCTCTCTCTGTGACTCACCCCACCCCCCAAAGGATAATTGCTGGGCCTTTCCCTTGGTACCAGCTGGTAGCCAGACACCTAAGCTTTCTACCACTACCCTCCATGACGGAGTCCCCCCTCACTTTCGGAGCACCGCAAGGGCCTGACTGCCGGCTATCGCCGGCAGGCAGGCGAAAAAGTTTTGGCCCAAAGTCGACACCGTTCTCAAAAATCCAGACATATATTGGCCTGGAATGCCAGGGACATGCCTCCAGCTTGAACCTGCTACCTCAAAGTGTTCTCCATCACCGGTCTGGGGCTACAGCAGCTGAACTGTAGGGTCTCCCAAAACATTCTGTCCCAATATATGTCTGGATTTATGAAAACCGTGCTCACCTCGGCACAACCACCCTGACAGTTTTCCAAGAAATTACAGGGTATTTTTAGACAGATCAGCCACAGGCAGCCTGGCAACACACACTCTACTCACCCAGCTTGCTTGTGACTGGCTGTGGCTTCCAGCCACTAAGCCCACAGGGCATGACTGACAAAGGCTGTCCTGCAAAGAAAATAAGCAGTTTTCCTAAGCAAAATGCCTCTCTCTGTGACTCACCCCACCCCCCAAAGGATAATTGCTGGGCCTTTCCCTTGGTACCAGCTGGTAGCCAGACACCTAAGCTTTCTACCACTACCCTCCATGACGGAGTCCCCCCTCACTTTCGGAGCACCGCAAGGGCCTGACTGCCGGCTATCGCCGGCAGGCAGGCGAAAAAGTTTTGGCCCAAAGTCGACACCGTTCTCAAAAATCCAGACATATATTGGCCTGGAATGCCAGGGACATGCCTCCAGCTTGAACCTGCTACCTCAAAGTGTTCTCCATCACCGGTCTGGGGCTACAGCAGCTGAACTGTAGGGTCTCCCAAAACATTCTGTCCCAATATATGTCTGGATTTATGAAAACCGTGCTCACCTCGGCACAACCACCCTGACAGTTTTCCAAGAAATTACAGGGTATTTTTAGACAGATCAGCCACAGGCAGCCTGGCAACACACACTCTACTCACCCAGCTTGCTTGTGACTGGCTGGCTGGCTTCCAGCCACTAAGCCCACAGGGCATGACTGACAAAGGCTGTCCTGCAAAGAAAATAAGCAGTTTTCCTAAGCAAAATGCCTCTCTCTGTGACTCACCCCACCCCCCAAAGGATAATTGCTGGGCCTTTCCCTTGGTACCAGCTGGTAGCCAGACACCTAAGCTTTCTACCACTACCCTCCATGACGGAGTCCCCCCTCACTTTCGGAGCACCGCAAGGGCCTGACTGCCGGCTATCGCCGGCAGGCAGGCGAAAAAGTTTTGGCCCAAAGTCGACACCGTTCTCAAAAATCCAGACATATATTGGCCTGGAATGCCAGGGACATGCCTCCAGCTTGAACCTGCTACCTCAAAGTGTTCTCCATCACCGGTCTGGGGCTACAGCAGCTGAACTGTAGGGTCTCCCAAAACATTCTGTCCCAATATATGTCTGGATTTATGAAAACCGTGCTCACCTCGGCACAACCACCCTGACAGTTTTCCAAGAAATTACAGGGTATTTTTAGACAGATCAGCCACAGGCAGCCTGGCAACACACACTCTACTCACCCAGCTTGCTTGTGACTGGCTGGCTGGCTTCCAGCCACTAAGCCCACAGGGCATGACTGACAAAGGCTGTCCTGCAAAGAAAATAAGCAGTTTTCCTAAGCAAAATGCCTCTCTCTGTGACTCACCCCACCCCCCAAAGGATAATTGCTGGGCCTTTCCCTTGGTACCAGCTGGTAGCCAGACACCTAAGCTTTCTACCACTACCCTCCATGACGGAGTCCCCCCTCACTTTCGGAGCACCGCAAGGGCCTGACTGCCGGCTATCGCCGGCAGGCAGGCGAAAAAGTTTTGGCCCAAAGTCGACACCGTTCTCAAAAATCCAGACATATATTGGCCTGGAATGCCAGGGACATGCCTCCAGCTTGAACCTGCTACCTCAAAGTGTTCTCCATCACCGGTCTGGGGCTACAGCAGCTGAACTGTAGGGTCTCCCAAAACATTCTGTCCCAATATATGTCTGGATTTATGAAAACCGTGCTCACCTCGGCACAACCACCCTGACAGTTTTCCAAGAAATTACAGGGTATTTTTAGACAGATCAGCCACAGGCAGCCTGGCAACACACACTCTACTCACCCAGCTTGCTTGTGACTGGCTGGCTGGCTTCCAGCCACTAAGCCCACAGGGCATGACTGACAAAGGCTGTCCTGCAAAGAAAATAAGCAGTTTTCCTAAGCAAAATGCCTCTCTCTGTGACTCACCCCACCCCCCAAAGGATAATTGCTGGGCCTTTCCCTTGGTACCAGCTGGTAGCCAGACACCTAAGCTTTCTACCACTACCCTCCATGACGGAGTCCCCCCTCACTTTCGGAGCACCGCAAGGGCCTGACTGCCGGCTATCGCCGGCAGGCAGGCGAAAAAGTTTTGGCCCAAAGTCGACACCGTTCTCAAAAATCCAGACATATATTGGCCTGGAATGCCAGGGACATGCCTCCAGCTTGAACCTGCTACCTCAAAGTGTTCTCCATCACCGGTCTGGGGCTACAGCAGCTGAACTGTAGGGTCTCCCAAAACATTCTGTCCCAATATATGTCTGGATTTATGAAAACCGTGCTCACCTCGGCACAACCACCCTGACAGTTTTCCAAGAAATTACAGGGTATTTTTAGACAGATCAGCCACAGGCAGCCTGGCAACACACACTCTACTCACCCAGCTTGCTTGTGACTGGCTGGCTGGCTTCCAGCCACTAAGCCCACAGGGCATGACTGACAAAGGCTGTCCTGCAAAGAAAATAAGCAGTTTTCCTAAGCAAAATGCCTCTCTCTGTGACTCACCCCACCCCCCAAAGGATAATTGCTGGGCCTTTCCCTTGGTACCAGCTGGTAGCCAGACACCTAAGCTTTCTACCACTACCCTCCATGACGGAGTCCCCCCTCACTTTCGGAGCACCGCAAGGGCCTGACTGCCGGCTATCGCCGGCAGGCAGGCGAAAAAGTTTTGGCCCAAAGTCGACACCGTTCTCAAAAATCCAGACATATATTGGCCTGGAATGCCAGGGACATGCCTCCAGCTTGAACCTGCTACCTCAAAGTGTTCTCCATCACCGGTCTGGGGCTACAGCAGCTGAACTGTAGGGTCTCCCAAAACATTCTGTCCCAATATATGTCTGGATTTATGAAAACCGTGCTCACCTCGGCACAACCACCCTGACAGTTTTCCAAGAAATTACAGGGTATTTTTAGACAGATCAGCCACAGGCAGCCTGGCAACACACACTCTACTCACCCAGCTTGCTTGTGACTGGCTGGCTGGCTTCCAGCCACTAAGCCCACAGGGCATGACTGACAAAGGCTGTCCTGCAAAGAAAATAAGCAGTTTTCCTAAGCAAAATGCCTCTCTCTGTGACTCACCCCACCCCCCAAAGGATAATTGCTGGGCCTTTCCCTTGGTACCAGCTGGTAGCCAGACACCTAAGCTTTCTACCACTACCCTCCATGACGGAGTCCCCCCTCACTTTCGGAGCACCGCAAGGGCCTGACTGCCGGCTATCGCCGGCAGGCAGGCGAAAAAGTTTTGGCCCAAAGTCGACACCGTTCTCAAAAATCCAGACATATATTGGCCTGGAATGCCAGGGACATGCCTCCAGCTTGAACCTGCTACCTCAAAGTGTTCTCCATCACCGGTCTGGGGCTACAGCAGCTGAACTGTAGGGTCTCCCAAAACATTCTGTCCCAATATATGTCTGGATTTATGAAAACCGTGCTCACCTCGGCACAACCACCCTGACAGTTTTCCAAGAAATTACAGGGTATTTTTAGACAGATCAGCCACAGGCAGCCTGGCAACACACACTCTACTCACCCAGCTTGCTTGTGACTGGCTGGCTGGCTTCCAGCCACTAAGCCCACAGGGCATGACTGACAAAGGCTGTCCTGCAAAGAAAATAAGCAGTTTTCCTAAGCAAAATGCCTCTCTCTGTGACTCACCCCACCCCCCAAAGGATAATTGCTGGGCCTTTCCCTTGGTACCAGCTGGTAGCCAGACACCTAAGCTTTCTACCACTACCCTCCATGACGGAGTCCCCCCTCACTTTCGGAGCACCGCAAGGGCCTGACTGCCGGCTATCGCCGGCAGGCAGGCGAAAAAGTTTTGGCCCAAAGTCGACACCGTTCTCAAAAATCCAGACATATATTGGCCTGGAATGCCAGGGACATGCCTCCAGCTTGAACCTGCTACCTCAAAGTGTTCTCCATCACCGGTCTGGGGCTACAGCAGCTGAACTGTAGGGTCTCCCAAAACATTCTGTCCCAATATATGTCTGGATTTATGAAAACCGTGCTCACCTCGGCACAACCACCCTGACAGTTTTCCAAGAAATTACAGGGTATTTTTAGACAGATCAGCCACAGGCAGCCTGGCAACACACACTCTACTCACCCAGCTTGCTTGTGACTGGCTGGCTGGCTTCCAGCCACTAAGCCCACAGGGCATGACTGACAAAGGCTGTCCTGCAAAGAAAATAAGCAGTTTTCCTAAGCAAAATGCCTCTCTCTGTGACTCACCCCACCCCCCAAAGGATAATTGCTGGGCCTTTCCCTTGGTACCAGCTGGTAGCCAGACACCTAAGCTTTCTACCACTAC
Organism: Micromussa lordhowensis; assembly: GCA_964020085.1. Lineage (NCBI taxonomy): Eukaryota > Metazoa > Cnidaria > Anthozoa > Scleractinia > Lobophylliidae > Micromussa > Micromussa lordhowensis. The sequence continues at coordinate 566 of CAXHUQ010001460.1, read as the reverse complement.
CCTCCATGACGGAGTCCCCCCTCACTTTCGGAGCACCGCAAGGGCCTGACTGCCGGCTATCGCCGGCAGGCAGGCGAAAAAGTTTTGGCCCAAAGTCGACACCGTTCTCAAAAATCCAGACATATATTGGCCTGGAATGCCAGGGACATGCCTCCAGCTTGAACCTGCTACCTCAAAGTGTTCTCCATCACCGGTCTGGGGCTACAGCAGCTGAACTGTAGGGTCTCCCAAAACATTCTGTCCCAATATATGTCTGGATTTATGAAAACCGTGCTCACCTCGGCACAACCACCCTGACAGTTTTCCAAGAAATTACAGGGTATTTTTAGACAGATCAGCCACAGGCAGCCTGGCAACACACACTCTACTCACCCAGCTTGCTTGTGACTGGCTGGCTGGCTTCCAGCCACTAAGCCCACAGGGCATGACTGACAAAGGCTGTCCTGCAAAGAAAATAAGCAGTTTTCCTAAGCAAAATGCCTCTCTCTGTGACTCACCCCACCCCCCAAAGGATAATTGCTGGGCCTTTCCCTTGGTACCAGCTGGTAGCCAGACACCTAAGCTTT
>CAXHUQ010001459.1:60000-64381 GCA_964020085.1 Micromussa lordhowensis | reverse complement strand
GTACAATGTTTGCAACATTTGATCCACCTTTCGACATCAGCATGTATTCTCGGCCAATAAAAGCGTGTCCTTATAAGCTGTAAGGTCCTCTCGATACCTTGATGTCCAAGATCATCATGGAAGCTTCTCAGAACTTTCTCTTTAAGGGAGTGCGGGAGTAGAAGCTGCTTAGTTTAGCCAAGGTACTGATCATGGATCTTTCGCCACAACAATCCATCCTCCTTCTGCATACGGTCCCACTGTTTAAGCAGGGTGAAGGTTTCTTTGGACAGCTTACATCTCTCTGTGGTTTTTGGTTTCTTATTTGCTGTCCAGTACTTCTGAAATTCTTGAATTGAGGGAAACTTATATATAGAAATTTAACAATGTGTTTCTACTCAATATAGATTCATATGGACTTTAATACAGGTCTGTTTCGTAGACCAACAAAGAGTTGGTCCACTCATCAGTTAAATTCCATATACACTGTAGCATCGCTAGGGAAAATATATAAAGAAATTTATATATTTGCATGCTATGAAGTCAATTATAAATAAAATCACTATCTCTGCGGTGCGCGCTTGAGAGGCAATTTTATCAAATTTAAATTCTTTAACATATCCCTCGTTCTTATTCGCTGATACAGGTCTTTTTTGCTCAAATGTGGAATATCATGTTCCTTAAAGCTAACCAAGTTCCACAGAATGGAACCTCTATGCACCCGAGAACCTTTCATTTACCTGGTTTCAAATCTTGGCACTGCTAAGCTGTCCTTGCCCTGCATTGAATATGTATTTTGTTGTCTTGTATAGATACTCTCAGATAGGAGTATGGGCAGCTCATCATTGTGCCCTTTATGAAAGATCGTAAAAATATCTGTTCTATCATGTAATGATATGCTCTGCCACTGAGAAGAAGTTAAAACTTTGGCTGAAGGCATGTCCCTGGGTAAATCAAAATTATAAGTTTTGCTGTCATACAGTGGATACTATTGACTGAGTTTACAAAATCGGAATTGGTACACGAACCCCACAAAACCTTTCCATACTTCACAGATGGTAAAATTACACTAACGTAGACATTTACGAGGATATTTCTAGGTAGAAATCTTGAGCGCATTAGAAGATCTAACTTACTTGAAGAGTTTTTCTTGAGCTCCAACATATGTGGATCCAATGAATGAAGGGTCACATGGTTGTGCATTTACTTGGCAAATGCAACCTTCTATTCCTGGAGTCAAGGGTGATGGCTTCAACTGCAGGATTATTTTTCAGTGCCATACAGACTAGACTGTGCCATACAGTTTGCAAAATTTCAGCAGTTGGCATCTTTCATTAATTTCAAATTCACTGGAAAAAATTGCTACTATGCCTTCCCTGTTATTGATGCTTGCTGGGAGACAGAACAAAACAATCTAATTAACACTCTAAAAGACATTGGGGATGGCCGCTGTGATTCTACAGGTTACAGTGCTATATATGGACTTACACAGTGTTGGGTGATCGAAGTGACAAGGTTGTGTCAGTTTGTGAAGTAAAAACCGCAAATGTCATGGAAAAGAAAGGTTTTATAGAAACAGGGAGGGGTAGCTAATGTGACCACGTTAGGTTCGTGTTGTTATGAGAACAACAGAATGAGAGCAACAGACAAATTGCAAATTCACACAAACAAATTTATTGAGCAAAGAAAAGGGTGAAAGCAACTAAAAGGAATAACAAATTACAAACAAGTATAAATAAACTAAGAAAGAAAACTATTTACATAAGAGAGAAATAATGCTAGACTGAAAGTAACAATATTTAACTGGCAACTCTGTGTGAGACTAGAAATGTGTCACAGAATGCAAAGTAATTTAACAAGAAAATGTACAGAATGATAAAACAATAAACCAAAACAGATTATTGGCCAAATAAAAGGAAACTAACAAATTTGGAGCACAAGCAAGACAATTGTGTGGCCAAATAACAGAAAACACACTAAACAAAGTAACTATCAATAACTTGGCTATTAACACTACAAAGTGATGACAGCTAAGAAACTGGAAAGGTCAAAAACTATGAACTGGATCCTCAGATTACACCACATATATATTTCACAACTGAACTCATAAACAAGTAACACAATGAAATGCTAAGCAGTTTAGTGAAACCAAGACAATTAGCAAGGAATCCAGTGAAACATGAGCAGAAACATATGTGGCCAAACGAACTGAACTTACTCCAAAACAACTAAACAGGACAGTATGGTAAGCTAATTGCAATGAAAAGCTAATTAAGTAACAAATAATCCTAACAGAACTGAATGATCAGGCCACAAGTTCAACTTACTATGAACATGTTAACAAGAAAGTAACATACCACGGCACTGAAGAGAAGCTTGCTTGGCCAAACTAGAGTATTCTAAGGGTTCAGAGCTGTGTAGTCTGGAAAGGCTTGAATGCAACTGAACTAATTCTAGCTTGAAACTGCTAATATACCTACAGTTATGAGCGTGAATTTGCGCAAATGTTTCACCAAGTCCGTGCTGCTCAAAAAAGTAGTGCATGTACGGTATTGTGGTGTTTGCACCTTTTCCCGTAAGTACACCTTCATCGATTAAAAAGTTAACTTGCCTTGGTATGGCCTTACAACACAGTCCAAACAAACCACATTTACAGGGGGTCTTGAAATACACTGGCCCGGGCTGGTAAGGGTCGGCAGGGTAATGAAGCTGTTGCGCGTAATCATACGAGTAGTGGACTGTTCCTTCAAGACTACATGGTGCTCGTTTCTCGGAAAATTCAACATTTCTTAAGCGTTCGGTGAGGGTATCTTTCGTTGCTTTGCAGCAAATTTTCGACAACTGTGAAAGTCCAATGTAGAATGCTAATTCTGTTCTGAGGGTAGAAGATTGTTAACTATAACTATTCAGTTGGGTTTGCTTCTTCTACTTTTCACGTAAGGTATTTGTTTTCTTTTAAACACCGAGCTGTACACTTTCAGCACGATATGAATTTTCAACAATTTATTAAAAGCTATGCATATCGTTGATATGACAATATTTTTCACTAATGACTTATTTTTTATGCTTCCAAAAACAGAAAACAATTTCTAGTAGATAAAAAATATTCCCTATTGTACAAATCAATATTCTAACTTGGAATACACATATCTTACGGCATGAAGTTTCAATGAAGGAAAATTCAGCAATAAAATGTGTTTTCATATCTTTACTTTGCAAATCGATCAGTTTTACAGCTCTGTGCTAGCCTAAACAAAACAACAGGCAATGTTACTTTAACTTACTTGCTGTATAAAATCGAAGAAACTAGTTTAGTTTTAGTGTTGAAAGTTATTTTCAATTGCGCGGTGCCAAAAATGCAGCGATAATGTCAGAATTTTTAGGGAATATTTTTGTCCCATAAAGTAAGTTCAATTGCACTGGTGTTGTCCGCTATATTACAATCTAATTTCGTTACTGACCGCTCCTGAACCTTAACTTCAGTCTCTTCTGATCTGATATGTACTTTCCCCATAACTGAAACTAAAGTGAAATCTGCAATATTTTGGATTTCAGTAATTTTTATAGATGGCTTTGAAGGTGCTTTGTAATCAAATGGGCAATCTAAAATGTTTTCAATTTTAGTACGCTTATTAACGCCAATTGTCATGTCATTGTTATTTTGCAATGAGCTCTGTAGTGTATAGTATAATATCCTCACTGCATACTCATTACCTCATCGCAAAAGGATAAGTTATGGGAAGAGTTCGCGACTGCAGAGGCAATAGGCATGCAACGAGGATAAAACGTAGAGTGCGGTCAACCGCCACCAGGGGTGGTGGGCGGGTCGCGAAAGTTGGCCGTCGTCCCGGAGTACGGTTAAAATGACTACTTTCCAGGTGGGGCGACAAAATATATACTCCAAGACCGCAAAGCATCAACACCGCAATAAGCATGCTCGAAAACGGGGGAATTCGAACGCATAATGAAAACTTCTGCCACGAGCTAATTAATTATGCAGTGAGAATAGTATAATATCCTCACTGCATACTCATTACCTCATCACAAAAGGATAAGTTATGGGAAGAGTTCGCTCCTGCCCTCACCATCACGACCTAAACGATTAAAACCTCCAATGCCCCAAAGAATCGCCACAACAAAAGACAGGACAAGAGCACCATTCTTTATTTCCTCCCAATACTCAGAAGCCTCTTAACAAGCAATTGCCACCCCCGCCCCTGACTACCATTACTCTAAGCTAGCCGATACACCAGCCCTATAGTATTATAAGAAAAACATTAGCAACCCATGACTAGAAGATACCTTGGAGGTTGCTAGGATGAGAAATCGGAGTCTGAACAAGACCCTCGGTACCCGAGCGGAGTTGCTTAGTTATAGTGGAGGAACCAGCTACAGTGGACAT
>CAXHUQ010001459.1:32500-55000 GCA_964020085.1 Micromussa lordhowensis | reverse complement strand
TGCTAGCTAAAAACAAACGAGAAATTCCTAAGGTGTGGGATTGCAGAAAACCACCTTGCATATTATTTGCACCTAATTAAAACACAAAAGAGTTAATTGTACAATGCCTCGTCCCGCGATCTCGCACCTCACTCCTACATTGCGAAAGCCAAAGACGCAACAGAGGGCCACAGAGGCATGCAAAAACACTAGGAAAGAAAAGCCCTAAAACAATACAGAGCATAAAACAAAAAGGAGTATACAGGTTTACCGAAATAAACCCAGACAAAAGAACCGAGAAAGAAAATACAAATAAACCGGAGACAAACGTAGGCACTAAAGCCACCGACAGCGGGAAAACACGATAAAAAACGTAAACCTGGCTAAGGAGCAACAAAAACACTAGGAAAATTACCTCTTCCACGGTTTCAACAGCCGGAGCCGGGTCCGCCGCTGGAACTGGAGCCGGGGGCGGTGCGAGGACAGGATCAACAGGCGGTTCTTCTGCAATCGGCGGTTGGTCTACGGCAGCATGCTCCAAGATTGGAGCAGCGACGGGAGCGGGCGGAGGGGGAAGACGGGGTTCTGCCATATGCTGGTGGCGGTTGACGCAAAAAACAGTTGCGAAAGCTGGCCGTCGTCCCGGAGTACGGTTAAAATGACCACTTTCCAGGTGGGGCGACAAAATATATACTCCAAGACCGCAAAGCATCAACACCGCAATAAGCATGCTCGAAAATGGGGGAATTCGAACGCATAATGAAAACTTCTGCCACGAGCTAATTAATTATGCAGTGAGAATAGTTGGAGAGCCTAACCTCTTTTGAGTTTCGTCTTTTCGCTTCACCTGATTATAAAGATTTTTATCAAAGCACACTCCATCGCAGAAACCATTTGCAGTTGGTTAAGTATCATGAATATATCCAGAGATCGGAGCTTCCTTTAGATGTTCACACTCCTTTGCATCTTCATCAAACTGTTTATGTACGCATGTACTTGAAGATGCTACAAAAAAAGAATCAAAGGCTCCTGTGATGCCAGCTCATGGATGAATTCGATGAATGTAGAAAAGTTAGTTGAATAAAAAGAGAAGAGGGAGAGAGGGTAGATATTCACGTACCCAGCGTCGCCAAAACACGTCGGCGAGGTATTGAACTTGACGCCAGCGGCGATTGTTGTAACAATCGTGTTCAGAGAAGATTCCAGGTGGAACAGCAGGTCCTGCTCGCAACAGTAACAAGTGATTGGGCGTCAGGGGTTCCAGGTCCCGTGGATCGTCAGAGAGTTTGGTGATTGGTCTAACGGCCTCAACTTCACACATCAGAGTACTTAGACTTTCTTCATCTAGTACTTGTTCCTTGATTAAAGCTCTTAACACCTTGCGTACAGTGCGGATGCACCGCTCCCACACTCCACCGTGATGGGAACTAGTTGGGGGGTTGAAGGTCCACTTGACATTGCGCTGTAGCAGATAGTCATGGATCTGGCTTTGATTCCAACTGTTGATTGCTTCGCGCAGCTCTCTCTCGCCCCTGACAAAGTTGCCTCCGTTGTCGGAAGGCATCTCCTCTGGCATACCTCTTCTTGCGACGAATCTCCGCAAGGCATTGATAAATGACTCTGTGTCTAGCGAGCTCATGACCTCGATGTGAACTGCTTGGAGGGCTAAACATGTGAAAATGACGCCATATCTCTTCACTTTGGATCGTCCATGAAGGACTTCAAAGGGGCCAAAGCAGTCGATGCCTGTAAACGTGAAAGGCAGTTTGGAAGGCGTCACGCGATCTATAGGCAGGTCAGCTATCTTTTGTTGACCTGTTGGGGACTGGTGTTTTCTGCAGGTAAGGCACTTTTCCAGTATTCTAAGTACGGCAGATCTTGCATTTATGATCCAGTATCTATGACGGATGAGAGACAGGGTGTATTCTACGCCTGAGTGCCCAGAAATGTGGTGATAATAGAGAACGATCAGTTTAGCCACGAGAACGATCAGTTTAGCCAGTTTGATCCTTTGGTAGGATAATAGGGTGCTTGGTGTCTGTATCGAGGCAAGCACGTTTTAGACGGCCGCCAACTCGCAGAAGACCTTGAAGACAGAAGACCTTGAATGATAACAGACTTGAGGGCCTTGTGCTTGCTAGTGTTTGGCTGAATTGTGCTCTTTAATCTGTCATACTCTTGCTTGAAGAATTGATGCTGAACGTAATTAAGGATTGCGTGTTCTGCGTCATGCAACTCTGTCACGTTAATGGGACTGATTGTGCCTGAAGGCTTGATTTGGGGTGCTTCCTTTGACTTTGGACTCTTGGCTGACTTCTGTATGTTACTCCTCAATCGCAGAAACCAGGCAACGATTTTCTTGAGTTTTGACCAGGAAGAGAATCTTTCAATGATTTCGGCTACAGGATCGCGGGTGGACGCATTGACTGTGTATACAGCTTTCTCTGACTTGATTTCAGGGTCGTCTTCTGGTATTGCACTTGTCATGCCTGTAGGTCTTTGAGGCCACATTTCAGGAGGTGAAGAAATAAAGGGTGGACCGTGAATCCAGCGCTGTAGGGAATCAGCAGGCACACCTCTAGAGGAATCATCTGCGGGATTATCTTGTGTGTTCACATACTTCCACTGGGACGGAGAGGAGACATCGTGTATTGTCGCTACATGGTTGGCAACAAAGGTTTGAAACCGCTTGTCTCGATTCTCGATGTACCGGACAACGCAGGTACTGTCCGTCCAGAAGAAAGACTCGGTTATTGGCAGGGTTAGCTCGTTTCGAGAAATTCGATCCAGTCTGGTTGCTATGACAGCTGCTGATAATTCCAGGCGAGGAATTGGGACTGGTTTAATGGGCGCCAGCCTCGATTTGCCCATGAACATACATTTAACAGCACCACTTTGGTCTGTGATTCTGAGATAGGTAACTGCACCAAATCCTTGCTGTGATGCATCGGAGAAGTGATGCAGTTGATATGAAGTGATCTCTTCAGAATAGGATGGCTTGAAGCAGCGGTCTATTTCTAGCTGCTCGAGTCTTGGGAGCTCTTGCAACCAGGCCTGCCAACGCTTCAAATAGTCTTCAGATATCGGGTCATCGCAGCCAAACTGATTTTGGCAAAGGTCTTGCAAAATAAGCTTCGCTTTCAGAATGAATGGGGCTACGAATCCCAAAGGCTCGTAAACTGAGCTTACGATAGATAGTATTCCTCTCCTAGTGGCGGGTCTATCTTTAATAACGATACTGAAGCCAAACGTGTCGGATGACACATTCCATTGCACTCCTAATGCTCTTTCGACTGGCAGCTTGTCGAAATCTAGCCCCTTTACCTTTGCAGCTCTTTCCGACTCTGGCAAGGAGTCGAGTACTCTTTTCGAGTTCGATAACCATTTTGTAAGCTTGAATCCGCCTCTTGCGAGGAGCTCTCGCAACTGGTCTGCGAGAGTTACAGCTGCGTCTTCACTAGGGACTGACTTTAGGCAGTCATCAACATAGAAGTTTCGTTCCACGGTCTGGATGGTTTCAGCGTTGAAGTCAGCCTTGTTGTCTTGCGCTGTTTTCTTGAGAGCGAAGTTTGCGCAGCTGGTCGAAGAAGTTCCTCCAAACAAGTGAACTCTCATTTGATACTCTTCAGGGTTGCTGTTTAGGTTGCCGTCAGGCCACCACTGGAACCTAAGGGCATCACAGTCGCTTGGACGAACTCGGACTTGATGGAACATCGCTTCAATATCGGACATCAAGGCGATCTGCTCCTCCCTGAATCTTGAGAGAACGCCAACGAGGGAGTTGGTTAGGTCCCGCCCCTGTAATAGCTGGTCGTTCAATGAGGTACCATGGCATTTGGCTGAACAATCGAACACCACCCTGATTTTCCCGGGTTTTTGAGGGTTAAACACTGGATGGTGTGGAAGGTACCAGTGGATTCCCAGAGGTGCCAGCTCCTGGCTTGTTACTTTTCTTGAGTAATCTTTAGATAGAAGGTCGTTCATGAACGCTGTGTATTTTTCGTGGACTGTGGGTTCTCTTCTTAATCGTTTCTTTAGCAGTTCTAGGCGGCGTTCTGCTACGGTCCTGTTGTTCCTAAGATTCGGGGGATACGTTTTCCAAGGGAGTGCGATTTCGTAATGGCCATTTTCTAGCTTTACGGAGTCCTCCATGATATCCAAAGCCCTTTGATCGTTTAAAGACATCGCTTTGGATTCACAGACTGTATCGTTGAATTCCAGGTTGCAGTAGTCCCTAAACTGTTGGTCAAGGGTCTTTTCCACCTAGATGAAATGCGCAGTCGAGGACTTGGGGGCGGTTCTGCCTAGCGGGCCGTTAAGTACCCATCCTAACACGGTTCACGTAGCGAAGGGACTGCCATTCTCACTGGGTATGTATTCCCTTGGCTGTCATGCTAGGGGAACGTTGCTTCCTATGAGGAGACCAATCTCAGCTTCGATCTTTGGCATCTTTACACCCTTTAGGTGTGGCCAGCGGTTCATGTCTTGTTGGGTTGCAATAGCTTCCGCTGGGATAAGCAGATTGGATCGTGAATAAACTTCAGGCAGCTCGACAGTGTTCTCCTGGTGAAGATCGCTTATCTGCAAACTGACGAGGGAACATTCGGCTGAGTTTTCTTCGCCCTGCAGGGTTGTTAAGGTCAGCTTTGTTTGCTTCCCCTTGGCATTGAGCTTCTCTAGAAGGCTTTCAGTACAGAAGGAGGTGTTGCTTCCGGAATCAAGAAAGGCATACGTTTCAACGACCGATTGACCTTCCTTTGCTTTTACGAGAACGGGAACTATGGCCATCCCTGTCACAGCAGTGCTAGTGGAGAAGCTTGACTTTACATAGCCATTGTTGGCTGCATTTGAATCGCTAATGGACTGAGTGTCTTCGCCTGTGCCTTGAATGGCATTTGAGTTAGCTGCGACATCAGGCGGAGATCGCGCGTTTGACTGGTTCTTGATGTTGATTGGATGAAGAAAAGTCGAGTGCTTCAAGCTGCATCCTTTGACTTTGCAAAAGCTTTCCCTTTGACATGAGTGCACAAAGTGGCCTGGATGGAGGCAGTTTATGCACAGTTTCTTGTCTTGGACAAACTTTGTCCTTTCTTCGAGGGACTGCTTGCGGAATTTTTCGCAGCGAGGCAACCAATGCGCAGCCTTGCATAGATAGCACTCAGGCTTGGAGTTTATTGAAGCTTCATCTGTTGTTCTTGACAAATCGTCACCAGGCTTTCCTTGACTTGAAAAACCACCTGCCTTGGGGGGTTTTCTTTGATCTCTTGGAGGGAGAGGCTGCTTGGATTTGGTCTCCATTGTGACTTTACCAAACACTGGATGTGTGGCTGCTCTTGCTCTTGCTGTGACAAACTTCATTATGTCAGTAACAGTAACGTCACGCCCATCTGTCTCTACGATCCTGTCCACTCTGTCACGCCACTTTACCCTCAGGGAGTAAGGGAGCCTGTCTATGATTTTCTTAAGGTTGTCATGGCTGTCCAGCTTGCTTATGTAGCCAATTTCTTTCAGCGTGTTGACGCAGCTTGTTAGCTGAATGGAGAACTCCTGAAGCGCCGATCCATCGTCAGCTCTTGTTGCTGGACCTTCGACTAGCCGTTTGACGTGTGCGGCGGTGATCTTGTAACTCTGCCCATATCGTTCCCTTAATAGCCTCCTGGCTTCTTGATATCCTTCATCTTCACGCATGGATAGGCAACTCTTCATAAGCTCTTGCACTGGACCTGTAGTATGTTGCACAAGGTAGTACAGCCGGGCACTCGAGGTGGGCGTTTTCCTTTTGACTTATTGCTCGAACGCGCGTATGAAGTCAAGGTAGTCGATGGGATTACCGCTAAAGACTTGTAAACTTGGCTGCGGAAGGGTAAGTGCCATCACGCCTTGTTGCTGCTGCTGAATCAGCTGCTGGAGGGCGTTATTCTGGCGGTCTTGAATTTCCACCAGTTGTCTGAAAGAATGATCCTGAATACTTCCCGAACGGTTGTATGCATGGTCATTTGGTGTGTACGGTTGCTGAGGTCCGCCGCGAGCGTTTGTTTTTATTGGAGATGAAGGAACATACTGCTTAATTCCACTAGAAGCGATTTGTATATCCTGAATGAGGACGAAATCTCGCGCTAACGGCGTTGAATGAGGGTTTTCGTCCTGTTTCTTCAAAAATTCAGCTTCAACTTGTTCATAAGCACGCGCCTCTGCGTCTACCTCGGCTATTTCTCCTTGAATTTGTAATTCTGCTTTTCGCTTTTGAAGATTTAATTCTTGAAGCTGAATATCGTGTATTTGTCTAAGGGTAGCTTGTTTCGCTTCAAGCAAAGCCTTTTTCGCAAGGGCTCTAGCCTTTGAACTGGTGGTACTTCTGACTGACAGCTGAACTGAGGGGGCGACAGCTGAACGCATGTAAAAAGCGCGGCCTTCAATATTACTGGCGGAATCGTCAGGGTTGACAAAGGCGCTTCGATCGAACAGCTTCTGTGCTTCTGGGTGGGTTAGCCACGCGTTGATTTCTGTTTCGAGTTCATTGGCAAGTTCCATAAGGGAGTTGAAATATTGGGCGGATTGCTCGCGCTCAGTTTCAGTGGTTAATCTTTGATGATAAGCTCCGTGAGCGGATTTGAACTCATTTAAAAGTTCCTTTAGTTCATTTTGAGCTGTCTGAATAACGTCCGCCGGTTCGCGTGCAGCGATTAGCTCATGCAGCTCGTTGACCTTTCTGGTCACGCCAGATTCTGCCGAAGTGCAGGCGAACTTGAATTGATCGTTTCCGGAAGCCATTGCGATCCTTAGATTATCCAATTAACTTGGGGTGATAAGTAATTGATATCGCCTGAAATTTTCGCGCCTTGACGATGACAGCCAAACGCTAGTAATCCGTGGGAGTGATTGACAGCTGTGATTAATCGGCGAATTCTTCAAATTCCTTCACGGCGTGGTGAATTAAAGACATTGAACCAATTGCCAAATGTGCGATCAAATTCGAACAAAAATGTAACTTACTCGGGAGAATAAGGAGGTCACAAAGCCAGGTAAATTACGAAAAAACACGGATGCGCAGTCTAAAGACGAACACGACGAATTAACAACAAAGCGTGAAGGTTTATTGAACTGATCGCTGAGCCAGGATTACAATGAAGGTCGTTGAAAATCGATGAAAGACCGATGGAAATTGATGTTAGTCAGTTCGAACTGAAAGGCGATAAGAAACAAATAGAAACTGATTTAGCTAAGCTATCTTAGAGTAACGAAAAGAAATATTAAAGGCTAAGATAAATACCAATAATGTCGAAAAGCATAACAGTAAAATACAATACCATTAAAAACTAAACAAGCTATCAAAGATAAACAAGATGATACGATGATAGAAACTGATGTAGATCGATCAATAAATCCTTGTCTCCATGCTGAGAACTGACGATTAATAACGAATTAAAAAACTGAATACTATGAACTAAACTAGCACTGAAACAATAAAAACAAGCGAAAACTAAGCTAAGAAACCGAAACGAATGCTAGAAAACTAGAAACAAAAAAATAGTAAAAAACTCACTTTGGTTTGCACACGCACCAATGCTTGACTTGAGTAAAAGCTCTAAAGAACTTGGGAGTGAGCACATGCGTAGACTGAACTAAAATCCAGATGGATGACTGAGACGTTAACTCGACGAAGTCTACACTAGAACTGAACTACTTAGCTGAAAACACTAAAACTTATGACTAGCAAAGCATGCTTGACAAATCCCAGAAAAAACATTACGCATTTCCCTTTGCGGGCGCTAAAGCAAAGCGCAGGAAACCATAATAGCTATGTCTAACTTTATCTATGAAGGTGCTAATCTTTAAAGAAATGCCGAATCACTGACATAGTGATAGCGCAAAAAAAAAATACGGAAAAACATCACGTTTCAAACCAACAAAGCCTACGATGTTACGATCGCCAACCTCCGACTGGGGTACACACAATAGGTCCGGTTCATCTTCATCCTCATGTACGGGTTGAACGTAGCACTTGTGTGTTGCTTGGGATTCATACTTGCGGCAGAAGGGGCATTCAGCGAATCCGCACCTGTGATAATATTTGGGGTGATTGGCATCTTCACTGCGCGATCGCGGGGCTGCATTGTAAACACAACTGCAACTCAAACAAGCTCTCTCCCTCTCGCAAAGACTAACGTTCGGTTGGTGGAGGCGAGGTGCGTTTCGTAGCAGTTGTCGCCGTGGAAGCGACGATTGCAGGAAGAACACAGTCTAGTAGGAGTGGGACACTTGCCCGCAGCGGCTTTGGCAGCATGGAAATCTCTACATGTTCTTGATTGACAGGAGTGACACCACTTCCCCTCTCAGGAGTGATGTTTGTAGTCTTTGTTACTTTACCCCGTGTTACAGTCGTGGCAAAAATAAGACTTGTCCGGAAAACCGTGAAAGGAATTGCAACCGTGATAATGTGCACCCACTTTGACTAAGAGAATGCGACGATCCTTGGTCGGTCCTGCAAACGTGATCATGTGTGGTTTGTCAATTGACATAACTTTGATCTGACAGTCAGGGAGGGCTTCTGGAAACTTTACGAGCTCGGCATGACCACACGGCCCCTCGGGAACATTAGCCAAGGCATGCAACTCATGCAACTCTTGTTAACAAGGCATGTTAACTATTTTTTAACTATTTTTTACTCTGAGGGAGCCCAATATCTATACCCATGGTTTCTTTTTGGGCTTCCTCACCACTTGTATTTGCTTTTGTGTGATCGCCTTGTTTTTTTTAGTATTACTTGTATTACACTAGCCGTATCAGTTCGATGCTAATAACGTTTCTGCAAGGAGTCAGTATTGACGTCAAATCAGGCTTTGATACCTAGAGACTCGCTCCAAAATTGCTATAACACCATTCAGCTACCAAATAGATTCGAAAACGGAAATTTCATACTATAATGTCTTTATTCTAAGAGTATTCTCAAACGTGTTTTCGGCCTAAAATCGGGAGAAATATTCAGCCAGGAAAAAACAATATTTTCATGAAAAATAGTTTTATTCTGATTATACTTCATTTTCCTACGAAAGATTTGCTTGCCTATTTTCAACTGAACATTTCTTGCAACTGTGAAGTTGAAGAATGGCTTATAAAATCAGTACGCGTGTTTGCACAGGTCGAGTAATCCTTATTTGTTTTTGTTGACGTTTGAGTCACTCCATACAGTAGTTTGAAAGAGTTTTATATGAGTCAACTGTGTCTCTCATGAGTTCACTTGTTTTGTTTATCTTACCGGCTAAATTTCTACTCAGCACTATATAATTGTAAAACCCGGAAAACAGTCATTCAGTACATAAACGTGACCCATTGACCTTCCTTCCAAGTGTCAACACTCCGGTAGGTCCTCATGGACGTCACGCATATGATCTGTGATGTAATCACATCTTATCAGTACGAGTTTAAGTAAAACGTTTACCGAGAGGAATCGTGATCTTTCTTCGTTGAAAATAAAACTCACGTAGTCGAACGAATAAATAGATGCATGAACAAACTCTGAAAACCAAAAAACAACATGTTTCCAAAAGCACTCGTCTTGCAACTTGATTATCACAAGACATTGCCCTGTCCAAAGGTCTCTGCACAAGATAGCCACTATTCGAGGAAATTAAGGACCAATCTTCTCGGAATATACTGTGCAAATGAAGAAACTATTCACTGCTTCCTCTACGATGTCAGTGTTAGTGGAGCAGGACCGAACGAGGTAATATCTTTGTTGAACAATCTACTTATACGGTTTAATATTGACACTAAAGAAAAGCCAAGAATGGTTTCGTTTTACAAGAAAAAGCAAATGACGGATTTGAATTCCGATTTACTCGTACCTGTGAGACATCAACAGAGGCCTGTAAATAATCAAGTGAAAAAACATTGTTTAAAGTTAGCGCGAAAATATTTATCTGAACGCGCACAAGCTTTTTATGCCTCATTAGCTTGCGAAGAAGACTCTGCAGATGATGAAGGCTAACAATGTTTATTATATTTTTTTACTGCTGGAGAAGTTCATTTTATTCTCCACAAATACACAATACTTTTTTATTAAGTTACTGGGGAAGAGTCTGGCTATTTGAATACAATGCCCACTCTTTATCATTGTAATCCCATAGTAACTCTACTGTTTCTGGGATGTCGTGTAGGGCTACAAAAAAAAACCTTGGAAATCTTGAGTTTTTGTTGGCAATGAAGGGCCTAACATTTGCATTATTCCTTGAGTGATTTAAAGTTGCACCCCACGGTAATTCGCTCCTGATATTGCCTCTATATGGATCAATCCTAAATAAAAATACAATGGAGGGAATATTACACAGTGCTTCCAGGAACCGAAAAACATTTCATTATTTGAAGTAGGTTTCCACAACGTAGTACTAAAGCACATGTACATACGTCTATCAGTACCTAACAATCCTCCCTGAACAGATATCACATGAGTCCTTTTAAGTGCGCAGTAGTATCGCTTTATAAATTTATGTTTACGAGACTTGTAGCTCTTTTGGCGAACCCGTAGCAAAAAGGGCAAGCAACGATGCAAATGACGAGTTAAACCTACCAAGCGGCAGCGTGTCCAAGGGTCACTTGTGCTTCATAAGTTAGTTGTCTATTTAGATGTAACCTACTGTATATCTTATTGTCTTTACTATAAAAAAGCACTCCTGTTTATCCTACGGAGTCGCCTGTGATTAAATTGACTATGCTTGAATTATTTCTGATCTAAACCAAACTGCATTTATTTTCAAATTTGCCTCAGAATTTTCAATGTGGTATACATAGTAAATTATAAAAACATCTCAAAACACGCTTATGTACACTCTTATAATAGCACTCACGCAATCTGGCGACCTGTACTGTCGAAAACCATAAGGGTGTAAGCTTTCCCTTCCTCCCGATAGCTCTCCTCGCGCGCCTTGGCTTCCTCCACAGTAACCACTTCTCCTTCATATTCGCATATAATCTCACACTTTCTAATGTCACGTGAGGCGAAGGCACATTTTCCTGCCTTTCTGACCGGGTCACTCGGCACATCGTGAAGCTTGAGAAACAAACATAATGTTCAGCATTCCGGCGATGGGTTGAATTCCCAAAAAGAGAACATGAGATAAATATAATATGTATAACTGCCTACCTCAATTGGTGGAGCAGGTTTGGGGTTGAGGGACATATAATGCTGAATTCTTTCAGCCATTATATACGCCCCCCAAATTCTACAGCTGGCTCTCTCTTAGGGCGTTGTAGGGCTATCCCCGTGTACCCTCTGATGTTTCCTCCTTGTGTCGTTGATACTATTGGCCATAGCTTCTGCTGGCCATGAAGAAGAACCGCTTTCTTAAATTGCTGATAAACACAAAGTAAAAAAAGTTACAATGTTTATTAAATCCATTTTGAAATCCCTGGTGGTCCCTGTAATCTGATTGGCTCAAATTGGTGCAATTTATTCCCAAATTGCACCATTTTTTGCTCTAAATCACATCATTTTTCCAGCCAATGAGGAAGTTACACGTCAAACTTGCGGGCTGTCGCGGCGCTTTCGTGAGCGCTTGCGCTACACTGTAGAACTTTCCAGTAACCAAAAATATCGCGTGCGTACAACTTAATATTTTGATGTAAAGGCGTTTCCGGTTCTGCTTTTTATTTAAAAACCAGCTCAGTACTGCATCAATAAAATATTTGGATCGACCAAGTCCTGTATTTGCGCGTATGATTTCAGACCAAATTGCACTCCACTCAGTTCAATTACCATTAATTATTTTTAATAATGAAGTGAACGTGTAAGACAATTTATTAGCCTAAAATTCATGGCTGTAAATTAATGAAAAATGAATCAAGTTTTGTTGTTTTTGTTGTTTGTTGTAAACAACGTTCAAAATAGAGGAAATTATCAAACATCAAGTCAGCGTCTATGTAACAGGATGCGCAGACAGGCGGGCAGGAACAAGTAGGATTCAAGGATGTTCTTATGCAATTATTGAAAGCCCAAACTCAATTCATCAACAAACTAATACAGAAATAAACAGAAAAATAAACAGGAACGACTAATAGATTGAACTTATTGAATAAGACAAAAATACAAAATAACCTTAGACTAATGCTACAGCGCTTAGTGTAAAATAACTAATAGAAGTACAATAAGGCATTGCTATTAAATAGAAAGTCACATTATAATACTAAGTATTAAACTTAAACAGAAATGAAACAAAAGCATCTTAAGTTAAGTCTAGGTAATAACAACTTATGACTAAATTAGAAGCAAGACAGAAAAATGTAAACAAAAGAAATCTCTGTCACGCAAGGAAAATAGAACGGAAATGACGTAACGACACTTGTAACGACACAGTGACTCGCGTAACATGATAAAATATGTTCTGAAAACTACGTATAATTCTACAACAAAATGGTATTTGAAGGCGATAACATGATTAAAGCAGGATTCCTGAGTCAAAGGACAAAAGGTTAGAACAGTTTCGGGATGGTAAGATAAAACAAAAAGCATTATTTCGCGAACAGATAAAAGTGGCTTAAAGAATCGCTCGAGCATGACTCGCAAAGTCAAAACTACGCTCAAACGGATGGAACAAAAACGTGAACTAAACTAATATAGAACGAAAATTAGAAGAGCAGTGTTCTAATACATAAATGATATGGCAAATAGACTAATTATGTAACAACTAATAAGGTCGAAAGGCTAAGCAATACAAGTAAACTAATAAGGTTGAAAGGCTAAGCAGTACATGTAAACAAACCAATTAATCCTACCTCACAAGAAGCAAGCCCGACCTTTATCTTTCACAGCTCTGTTCCTTCGTTCTCTTCGGCTCACAAAACTCAACTGAACTACAGGGCTAAAACGCTCCTCGTTTTATACCAGATGAAACACAGTTTTAGCACGTACAAAAATGTTTGAAGATTGATTTGCCAAACCATCTTAACCACTCCTTCCATAGTAAAACACACGGGAAAGGATTTCCTTAGCTTAACTCAGCTTAACTTCGTTATCTAAAGGCGATAAGCTTAATTTAGCAATTAAAATAATTTACCGAAAAGCAACCACAAAACTCTGGTTCCGCTAAATGCATTTTAGCACCTATGTGTGGGTCGAATACACCCAAGGGAACATACCTTTGCAATGCGTAATTTTGCCAAAACGAAAACCGGAACATTCCTGAACACAAAATTACAAAGCGAAGCAATGGAATCTTAAAATAATTAGCAATAATAATAAAAGTGAAATTACTTGTCTAGTGACCCTGTCACATCTATAAATATGAAAACAATGAGCCCTGAACTGTGCCCATTTACACAGATTATTTTGGGTGATTTCCATTGCATATTTGCGTTATAGCTGACCATCTGCAATATCAGCTCGTTTTGTGCGCGATATCGCAGAGTGTTCAAATTAAGAGAGCATTATTATTAGAGCATGTACACACAAGTTATAAACAAGGAAAGGTTGTTATCGTAGTAAACTCGAGACTCTAGGCAATATCACGGTGAAATGACGATCAAATCGTATCGAAAATAGTTACAACTTTAGGCTCGACAAAAATAAGGCCACAATAAATCGCTTGTGTAAATGGGCTTTAAATGGGCCTAAAATTGAAGAGGAAATTGGTAATTAGTAATTCTTAAACTCTGCTTAGCTAAAACTGAGCTACTTTGCTGGTAGAACCATTAAGTAAAAGATTTTAGAGCGATCAAGGACGTTCCAACCACTATTTTTCAAAGGTGATTTGACTTATGTTTTGATGTTAATATATTTTTCAATTGTACTATTGGAGTTCGAAATAAAAAGGATTGGTATGTTGCAGGTCAAAAAGAAGAAAAAAATCAGTTCCAAAGGGCGGAATGCTTGAAATAAACCGGCCGGTGCTAAATGCCTAAATAAACACCAGGGCAGACCCAAGAGAAACTGATAAGAGTTCGAAAAAAGGGGCTTCAAGTTTTTTTTTTTTTCGGTTAGCCTACAGTACCGCTCAAATGTAAGTTACCACCTTCTCGAGAGACGCGTCTCGTTTCTCTCGAGACGCGTCTCGTTTCTCTCGAGACTCGTCTCGTTTCTCTCGAGACGCGTCTCGTTTCATTCGAGTCGTTTCTCGTTTCTCGCGAGTGCACTGCAAGTACCTGTGCTTTGCATTGTGGTAACACACAAAGCCAACGTTCGAATACAATGATGTGAGGATTACAAATTTTCATTTTAGGTGGTGAGATTAAGAAATGATCAGTGAAAAGTTACTCGCTCCGTGATAAAATTTAAGTGAGTAAATGCTTACTAGATTGCTGCTATGCTAACTGATGTTGTAGTCGTGAGCTGATATAAAACGATTCATACTTATTAAAAGCTGTGATAACTTTTCACGTTTATTGGTTTACTTGTTCTTTGGGAGCCGCGACCTGTCGTCGCTTATGTCAACCATGGTAATATTAAATTCACTTTACTTTTGGGTGTAACTACTGTAATGAACAGTTGGTGTTCGAAATTCAAGCGCTATGGCTGATCCGCGAACGCGAACACTCCGGCAAAAATCTGGGGTATTTTAATAGCAAATAGTTTAAGGTTGATTCAGTGTTGGTCATGACTTTTTTCAGATGTGGTGGCTCCTAAAGGAGCGGTTTTGTTTATTGCTCTAAAAAGAGCTGTTCTAACCCTAAGGTACAAACTGCAGACTGCAGATTGAGTACAAAATTCAGACTGACAAGACAAACGTTTTTTTTTATGTCAAAAACGTGTTGACATTCGATTTTATAACTTGGAGGGATGAGTCAACATGAGCTGCCAGATTAGAGTACTTTGCCAAAGGCTAATAAGCTTAAAACCTTTTTGTTTTAAAGAAAACGTACTGAGGTCGACACAATAAACTGTTCACCCATGCGAAAACCTTTCATCGAGTGTTCACGGCCGCAACTGACCGCGACCACATCAGATCACAATTAATTTATGACAACACGATAGTTTGTACCATGCTGTTTTGATATTCACTGAAAGCCCCTCTGTTAAACTGACGAAACTGCTTGTTAGATGTTTGAATGCTCCTTGAATGTCATTTTACATTCACTTAGGGTTCAAACGACTTTTGTTTGTGGCATTCTGAAAGCTCATCCGCAGTCACGCTGTTACTCCACGCTGATTGGATGATGGTAAAGAATGCATCCAATCAGCATGGGGCAAACAGCGTGACTGGTGCTCTTAGCACATGAAATCCCGGCCTCAAATGCTGGACGTTTCGAAAGCTGTGTCTTTCGGTTTCCCAGAGCTTTATTTAACTGCTTCCCTTGGTGTGCTTGTGAAGGTCTACCTAGTGGTGACTAAACTTGGTTTTAATCAACATTTTAGTAAATCAAAAGCTCTATCAACCAAAATGAACGGAGTAAACTGAAGTCTCAGATGTCAAAGATCGCTAACATGATGTATTTCAGACTTTCGCCGTTTCAACGTTAATTTACCTTGCTTTTGTGTAAATTTAAATCTGGAAATGTCGTCAGAGAAGACAATGTTCTCAATTACCAAAGGATAGTACTATTGAAAAGGCGAAAAATTGAGAAGACTTCAAAATGCTAGCCCGCGACTTCGCTCCCGGCCCGAGTGGCGTTTCGCGTGAAGGACCGAAACGCCACTCGGGCCACAAGTTAGATATTTGCGTTTGTACAATGTAGTTCACAGAAATGTGTTTAACTTTTCGCTGTTTCTGTTACATTTTTGTCGTTTGTAACTTGTTTGAAAATATCACGTTGCCAAAAACTACTTTTGTATACGAACGTGCGATATGTTCGACATGAATAGAGCAATCAATCGATACACAGAGTATCTTACAGTGACATTTGATCGCAATTTGTATTGAGTATAGTAGCACTGTCTTTGATATGCACGCTGGCTTCTTGCAAGTAATATATTCCAGACTAAATGCTTCAGTGATTCTCAAGAGAAACGAGACTCATCTTGAGAGAAACGAGACGTGTCTCGAGAGAAACGAGACGCGTCTCGCGAGAAACAAGACGAGAAGTGGTAACATACATTTGAGCGGTACTGTACTTCGAATTAAGTTAAATTTGTAGGTCCAACGGCAGATATTCGGGATCCAAGAATTTTAATACTTACCCTGTAAAAACTTCCCTTTTTTATGAGATATTGGGTTTGCCCGCGTGCACTGTCCTCTTCTGTTCACAATGAAACAACTCTGCAATATTCCTTAAACATTTCTTTGGAAGTAACAAAACTTGTCTCCTCCGCCAAAGCAACACACTTAACAATGAACTCTTGCAAGAACGGACATTTTGCTGCCCGTTTGTGCTTGAGCATAACTCTTCTCACGTTGGGAAATTTGGGCGGCATCTTTGCAGCGCTCCTATAGCCGGGTGTGTGTGAGCTGATGATTAAAGCATTTGATTTATAGGTACGGAGATTTACCCATAAAAATCGCAATGCTGGCTGATCAGCCAATCAGTAATGGAAATCAGAAATTTCACTGAACAACAGCGATGAATTTTCTCCAGTGATACTAGCAGTAAAGTTGCATACATTCCATTGATCTATCGAAGAGTGTTTTTTAGCTCAGAAAACAATAATTATTATTTACAAAAGTAATAACAGATGAAACTGCTGGAAAGCTACTCGAGGAAAACGATTTAGTGCTTTGGATGGTCGAAGGGCTTTTGTTTGGGATGAAGTGCGCAATCTAGGCGAAAGTGCATGAAGTAATAAGATTGTACTTATTGATTGTCTGAGGCGTTTATTCAGGATAATAGACACCTTAAGATCGAGGTTTACCGCGGACCGCAAACCGCGGTTTCAGGTTTGCGGTTTGTCGTTTGCGGTATGCCTCCTTCGTGTATTAAGAATCGCGTGATATGCTTCCATGCCGCCATATTGGATTTCAACGTTGTGCAGCAGTTGTCGTTCAAACCTTGTAAAAAACAAAACTTTTGTCTTCTTAATATTAAAATTCATATGAAATGAAAGAAAAAGGTTTTTTCTGTATATCAGTGCCAGGCATACGTGGGATCACAAAACATTCATGCAAATAAAAGTTGCCGTAAATGACTTACGCGAAAACCTACCTCTTGCCGTCGAAAACGTGGAAAATTTCCCGTAAACGCGAGGTTGAAGTCTGGTCACGTGACCTGCAGAGGTTTGCAGTCCGCGGTAAACGTCGATTTTAAGGTGTCTAATAGTAACTAAACGGACCTACAAAACACTGGAAAAATTTACTTGCAAGTTTTTTTTTGATATATACATTTTCCTGTTCGGTTTTTACAATATATAAAGTAACATTTGAACTCATGCAAAAATAATTCAAAGGCGAAGGGTCAGGAGACATACCTAGGAAATCCCGTGAGAACGCTCTCTGCTATTGCCACCTTCTAAAAGCAACTCGATTGGATCATTTCTAATTTCGAAATTCTTGACTTTATTGCCCTTCTTCGATGGAATCACCGACGTTTTTAAGTCATTTTGTTTACTTTGAAATCTTGAAAATATCCAACTACCGATAAAATAAACAAATTATGTACATGTGACATGGGAATTGCAGCTGTTTCTAAATTGCTGTGAGTTTGCATATGGAAAATCTCTATAAACATAAAGAGGAGAGCATTTTATTATTCGAATTTTATAGTTAAAGCTCTAGACTTTGATTCCTGTAGACTGGAAGTATGTTTCGTGACAAGTTAAATCGCCTCTTATCAGTCGTTGATGGCAGGATAGCTAAATCAAATCTTCTCATGCAGGCTTCTTTGTCAGCTAATAAACGTGTCCACACACTTAGCCTAGTAAGTGCATAACAGCAAAGGTACTTTTATGACAGCAAAACACAGGCGCAGAGAAAATTTGTCTGCATTATTAGTATTCCGGGTTGTACAATATCGTTGCGATATCTTCAACCTCGCGGCAAAGGTACCAACAAGAGTGTTAGTCGAATGAGGCCCCGGGAATGAGAATTCTCTTCAATTGGCTCTGAAATTAAACCGTCAGAAAGATTGTATCTTTATTTAACACATTTTAAGGTCAGGGTAGGAAGTTGAATGCATCAGCCTCTCGTGATCTGGCTACAATAAATCAAAAGCAGGAACAAGAAGCCCATTTCAACATAATATTTATTAAATGGTTTGTTGGACTGACAGGTTACCCTGTTGAACTTTTGTAGCGAGAATAGTTACATCGTATTTTAAAGAAGCGAATCTAGCCTCGCTTTCTCTTAAGTGAGACTGGCCTTGATTTCTCAGCCGACAAATTTCATCTTCGGACCTGTGCCGTCCAGGTTTCTTCATTTGTTCCTTCAATTTACTGAAATTATTGTCGCACGTTTGACATGTATCTTGTCTGGCTTTTCTAAAACTAAGCACTTCCTTTAAGTCGCTGTTAAATATGTTCCTAAATGACGAAAAACTTAAAACTGGACCCTTATTGTTTCGTCTTAAACTGGTTGTCTTTAAATCTGGGTTTTCCTTAAGGAACTCAGACCACATTTGACGCATGGACACTTTTGAATCAAAATACTTCTTAGCATTGGTCCGTGACTTCCGATAGTGTGATTCGCTAGCGTCATATGAGCAAATAAAGTTTATCACCATGTTTTTCACAAGCGGCAAAAATTTTCTTCCACAACTAGATCCCCATCAACAACAACATTGAAAGGAATGCCAAGGGTTGTCAGGAACTCCCTGACATGGGTAGTATTTTGGGTGGTACCTCAGGCTTGCATAGAATCCCAAAATACATTGTTTTGCTTAAACTTAAACTTGATCTGCTTAATTGTCAGCATGTATTTTGACTTGTTTCCAATAGGATAAACTAAGTAGAACTGTGGACCTTTGCCCTCAGGGTCACCAAATTGCAGAACTTTTGGAAAGTCTGTTGAAAGGCTTTCATTAAGAGCCTCAAAATTGGGCACATCTCTATCAATTACAACAAGAGCCTGATGAACTTTGAAACCTTCAACAGGCGAAAGATCATTTTCCGATTGGCTAGCAAAGTCTACAATTTTTCATTTAAAGTCTTTCTTACGTGCAGATATCTCATCCATCTGCTTCCTGATATCTCTCATTTCATTCTCCAAAGCGGCACCGTCCTCAAACCACTTGTGCCATTCTTCTTCTGATTGGGTGGGTTCTTCAGACGCCATTTTGTTCTTCTTGGTCAAAAGCTTGGAATGCTCCTCCTCCAGATATCTAAGTTCAGCATCACTGTCATTAGCTTCCTCCTCTTCTTCTATAATCGTATAGATAGATGGGCAAAGTTCATGTCAATGGTTAGAGATACTGCTAAAAGAGAAGAGAAGAGGAAATCAATGGATTGGAAACAATGGAAGGCATGTGCAAATGAGGAACTCCCTAGTGGCCTCTGGGAAATAGCTTTTGATTATGACAGATGGGAATGGGCTTTTAAACAAGCAATGATAGAATTAGAATTGAAGGCATTCAAGGTACTTACACCCTCTTTCTTTTGCGAACAACCTTTATAATTGCATCTTCATCAGAGTCAGATTCCTCAACTGTTTCAGCAAATGATTGGATGCCACTATCTGCTGTTACTCCTGTTACCTTAGTTCCTGTAAGACAAGAAACTCTGTAAGTGGTTGCCAACACAGGATGAGATGACAAAAAGATGACTTTACCAGCAGACAAAACCACAATGAGCAATAACTAACGACATTTGCGATAAACGTTGGATAATGCAATTCAAGAGTTTTCATTGGCTTAGCCATAAAGATTACAATCCCAAAAGAAAAGGACAACCATAACGTGAAAATGCTCCAAATAACCACTAAACAAGCGAAAACACTTCACAAGAACACGGAGCAGAAGATAACCACTTTCACAAGAATAAGAGAAGCATTTCCATTAAGCTTTAGATATTCTTCATCTTTTATGCAGCACTCAACAATGTTCTGATGTTATATGATATTAGTGTTAGCAACCACTTACAAAATCAATTGTCTTACCTTGACTTTCAGCCAAAAGACTCTGTTCCTCCCGCTCGAGAGCCTCCAACTCAGGGTCCACTGAACAATGCGGAAAAAAAATTCAAGAGACATTGTCAACGCAGAGACAAAACCTGGAAAGAGTCGAGTTATTATCCAAAAGTGAGCAGGAGAAAATTCTTAGTATAAATAACTACAACTGAATACCTGTTAGGGATTTCCCACAGCTGGTACAGTCGCCCTCCTCCTCATCTTCAGCATAACAGGCAAGAGACTCGCCCTCTCCACCACCATGACAGCCACTCGTTTTGCGGTAATTTTTAACGCTGCAATGCGGGCACTCGATTTCATATGTACCACCTTCGCCAAATTTGGCAATTAATTCAATAGAAATCTTCTCTTGAGCAGTAAATTTATGCCCACATGCTTCATCTTCGCACTCGTCTGGTGCAGGAATTGTAGCCATATTTTCAAACGAGCAAATAAAGCATTTAAAAATATTACATTGCCTTTTGTCTGGTAAATCAGCGAGATAATCCAAAAAACTATTTGTTGGAAGCTCAGATTCTTCATAATATTGAGTTTCTCCGCTGCATTCCGCGTCATTTTCACGAGCGCTTTCAGCGTAAACCTCCCTTCACGCAGACATCTTCAAAATGGCCTAAAACATTCGTCAAATTTTTGCACTTTTTATGCAGTCAAATTTATTTCCCTACCGATCGGTGCCCTATTAATTAATATTGATTTATAAAACTTGGGATTTTTCTAGTCACTTCCTCCACAAAATATTTATCTTCAAGCAAAGAAGTGTTAAATTTCCAAAACCCGGGCCCTCTTGGGTGTTGTTTCATGCCGCTAATTAGCAATGTAACCTGTAAGTGATCGCAGTGTGGGAACACTTCGATCTCAGAGGAGTCAACACTTTGCAAACTATCCCTGGAGACTAGCCAATAGTCCAATCTGCATTTGACTTTCAAATCTGAAGATGAACAAGTAAATTGGTTTTCAATGGGATTTAAATATCTCCAAATATCAACTAGGTCAAACAAACCCATCAACTGCTTAATTCTTGTAATAACATTTTTCTTGGATGACAGATCCTGACCACCTTTTTAATCTTCATTTGACAGAGGACAATTGAAGTCACCTCCTATAAAAATGAGGGAATTTGCATAATTCCGAAGCATCTCTGAAAGTTTTTTAAAAAACATTTGCTGTGCATGAATATTGTTAGGGGCATAAATACTTACTAACACAGAAATTTCGTCGTCGATATTTGTTTCTAAGATAATAATTCTGCCATCGTCACTTTTGATCTCTTTCTTCACAGTAACCGTAAGTTTAGGATCAAACAAAATTGCAACACATTTACTGTGCTTGCTCCCATGATTGAAATAAATCTTGCCTCCCCACTCCGCACTCCAAATATTTTCTTGTGCTTTGGAACTATATGTTTCTTGAAGAAAAGCTATGGAAACTTTTCTTGCATGTAGTTGTCTAAAAATGGCTCTTCGTTTCAATGACTTATTTATACCCCTCACATTAACTGTAGCAAATTTAAGCTGGATTTTTAAACCGTCTGTTGCAAGCTGTTGGCTTAAGTGGACCTTCTCTATCCTTGTTCCAAAAGGATAAGTAAAAACTTAACAAATCTGACAAAATATGTACAAACACAGAGACGTATATTGTACAGAAAGCTAACGTCTTTTCCTGTAGAGTTAGTTCCAGTTTTCTAATGTTACAACAACAGTTAATGCTACATTGAAAGTGACCGCTACAAACATATGTGTACAGCTTACCGTGCATTACTGCCTATTACCCCTCGACACTACGTAGCACAAATCTTTTAGCGGAACGGCGCCTTAGGCATTTAGAATCCTGGCGTAAAATGGGAGGCTTTTTGTTTCTGGTCCCTGGTAGATCTGTCCGTTAATAATGAGTTTATTGACGTTGAAGGCTGCTTGTGCATTCTCTTTCTTAGCTTTTCTCAGCATGGGAAAGAGCTGCTTGCGAATGTTATCAATCTCCTTTGGATAATCCTCGGCAACGCCAATTTTTTGTGATTCGGTCGATGTTTTTGGCGTACTGGAATATGTAAGATTTATCTTTATAGAAATTCAATTTAGTAATGATTGGTCTTGGCTTCCCAGAATCGTATTCCTCCGAGCAACGCGTTGGAATGCGATGCACTCTTTCAAACTCCACATCTGCCGCCTCTTCTTTCAGCATTTTTAGTTTATCAACAAGCAATTTTCTTAGGACCTTTTTGGTTTCGCCGAAGCTGCTTTCAGCTTCATTTTCTCTGACATTAAAACACTTGATGTTGTTTCTTCTCGACTGAGCTTCTAACTTGATGTTACGCGCAGTAGTTGATCGACTTCTCTATCCGCTGTTATAACCTTTTCGGTAACTTTGCTCAGTTCCTCTGTGGCGTTCATTTGATTCCGTTTCAGAGCTTCAATCTCGTCGTTTGCTCACTGCAGCACAGTTCGAAGACTTATATTTTCTTCTTTCATCTTCTTTAACTTCTCCCTTAGTTCTTCTACAAGAGGGACAATTGTTAGGAGAGAGTCGAGCTTTTTGTTCACCTCTTTTT
>CAXHUQ010001459.1:20000-25000 GCA_964020085.1 Micromussa lordhowensis | reverse complement strand
GAAGAAAAAAAGAGAAGTACTATTAGCAAATAAGGTGCTAGCAGACATGAAATACAACGCACTGCAAAAGAAGCTAGAAACTGAGAGAGAAGAAATGGCGCTGACCAAAGATGAACACCGAAAGATGGAAGCTGAATGAAAGAAGACGCTGGAAACGTCAGAGGCCGAGAAAAATGCGTTGATAGCAACACTGGAGGCTGAAAAGAAAACTCGACAGATACTAGAAGCACAACAGAATGATCAAGTGAGTAAAGTACTTTTAAAAGACAGGATGCATGTTATACGGCTATACCTAAAATATTGTCAACTCAGGCCCATTTTATCTCCAAATTAAATTTTGTTAGGTGAGAAATTTAAGTTTAATCTTTTGATATCTTGATATCACTGAAAAGTAAAGCAATATCGTTGTTACTCCTTCAACCTTTCCATGTTGCGGCAATGTTTCAGTAAAATGATTCAGTCAGTGAGGTAATTGTATCATTGCGCCACCTGAATAAGAGAAATTGTGCTTGCTTTTGATGATTTAAATATCACACAAGATTAGCAAAATTACATGAATTTAGCTCTAAATTGACATGATTCATGGCGGATACAGGACTTCGTTGATTGCAGTCTTGCGGGGATATCAAAGTTGGCTAATGTTTCAGGTGTATTTGAACAGGTATTATCTAAAACTGAGACCTAAGACCAAAGAACTAAGACCTACAAACCCCTCCAAATATCTAAAACTAACGCCCAAGACTTAACAAAAGCATACAGTGATTTGGAGTATATAGATTATTCATACTTGGAACTCGAAAACATATAGTCGTGACATCCCAGAAAACGGCTGCGAAGGAGACTAGAAAACATAAGGCGAATCGATATTTTCGTTTACGTGACATGTTACCCAGAAACAATACCGATGTCACGCATTGTGGAAAAAACCGTGTTTTATTTTTCAAAACAAAGCGGTCTACCAAGCTGAAGACAGGCCAACAGATAGCTGTTAAAAATTGACTTTTGCTTGATTAAAAAAAACCTTAAATTTTCTATCTTTTGTTTTCTCTGACGTCACGTGAAAACCAAGAATACAACTCTAACAGAAGCGGTGGAGATTTTTTTGTATGTTAACATATAAAACGTTAAGTGAGCCAATACACCTTATTAATGTTTTCGTAACAGTTATGTGATAAAGGCTTCAAATCAATGCTAGATGACACATGAACATTCCGTCCAGACATATCATTTTTGTGATTTATAGTGGCTATAATTTTTTAAATTGGAGGATATGTTATCATGTGTTTCATTGCTGATCACAACCTTTTTTGCTCCCCTCCAGTTTCCCACTGATTCACATATCGCCATGCACATGAAGAACATTTATGACACTTTAGCTGGAATCCAAAGTCAACTAATCAGCGTTGATGAACGGCTTTCCCTAATAGAAGGCAATATTTTCAACATTGGAATGACAACACCCCAGCCAGGTCCCTCCTTTAGCAGTCCAGACGTGACTTTGTCGTCGTTGCCAGCAGACTGTTCAGAATTAAATCTGCAGGTACCAGTTGAAACTACCTTGCCCTTGCAATCTCTGGACTGGTCTCCAGATATGCAAATAACGACTCCCAAGCAATCCTCTAAACGTAGCACCGCCAACAGCAACTCTTCCGTATCGCCTTTAGTTTCACACTTACCACCAGAAGTGGCCAACAAGGTGAAGAAAGTCAAACGCACTGACAGGAAATCATTTACTCGTGGTTGCATGGACGTCCTTTTCAGCACGGAAGAAATGGCCACCTCTAACGTTGATGGGAAGAGGAATAAAGACAAACTTGACGAAAAGCGAGTTGACTTGGTCAAACGTAAGCAAATACCTCTCCTTATATTTATTTGTTTATTTTTTGTTTATTTACTTACTTCTTTAATTCGAATCACTATTTTAGCGGGCTTTAACCGATATGTTCACTTTGTCTTCCTGGAAAATAAGCTACTTGATTACGTGCTTCAAGAATTAGATAGTGCAGTGGGCGTTGTTTTGAAATTGGGCGTTTCAGCATGGGTGCATTTTTGCCCTTTAGAAACGCCCCCCCCTCCCCTAAACCTGCGATGAGGCTTTTAATCATAAGTATTTTTTTCAGGTTTCTTGCCCCCAACCCCTGTAATCCCCGATTATAGTCCTGGACCTTTTTTTCTGTCAGTCTTGTCACTGCCAAATAAGGTGACCTTAAGTTTATGGTGGCGTTATCTAACATTAACATTAATTACGTATTGCAGGTTTGACGTATACTGTTTTTCCTCCCAGTGGTGAAAGCCCATCAAACAAAGAGGTCCAAATGTCGTGAAATTAAGTTTGCATGTAAAACCAAGGCAGGACTTCAGGCCTCCTCTCGGCCCGGAGGTTCGCAAGAGGATTAGCTTCCTGGTCCACAAATTAAATTGATTCTCTCAGGTTCGATAATGATGAAACGTTTTTTTACACTTTTGCGTAACTGCGTTTTAAAATGTTACTTCCAGAGAGTGCAGGGTTTCGCACAGTTTACATTAACCGGCTGTTAAAATAAGATCAAGTTTTTGTCACGCAACATGCGTCGCCCGCAGACTTAAGGATATTATAAAATTACAAACAACAACTGTATTAGCCTATAATATATATCAATTTACAAAGTCAAGCCAGTAAATAAAAGTTTGTTTTATTTTTTTCACGAAGCGTTGCATTCTTTTCCTTTCTTGTCTGAAAGAACAATTTATTCTAGCCTGCGAAAACAGCCGTCCTTCTTCGCTCCCGGCCTGAGTGGCGTTTCGCGTGAGTGAAGAAGGACGGCTGTTTTCGCAGCCTAAATTTATTCCAATAATTATAAAAACTGTCATATCTCATCAATGTGTACGGATCTGCATGCAGTGTCCTGACATTAAACTTATTGTCTAACACCATACAAATAGCTGCAAGTCGAAATTATATCTTTTACGTTCTAATAGTTTCTTGACGATTCAAGTGGAAGTCTGTCATAACACAGGTTACGATTAGTCTGCAAGTTCTTTTGTTTCCGGAATGAAAGACAGGTACTTGTTTATTTTTCCACAATGCATTGTTTTCATTTTACTACAAGCATTTAAGTCCGCAGATAATATTTTGGCTCAACTAACTCTGCTCTTCTCCATTCTGCGAATCTCCTTAACATATGCATGAGATTGCACGCGCCGCCAACATGTTTACCTCGTCTTAAATGTTTACCTTTCAACGAGTGCCATCTGACTTGACCCAATGACCAAATTTCTTATCTGTGATACATTCGCTTCCCTTTTGTGATACGTTCGCTTCACACCTGCTTCCTATTTTGATTGGCCACTCTACTCCACTAAGTCACTAAGTAAAATATATGTAGCTCACCCTGTGACCAAAATAGAAATAGATTTGTTTCGTTTGATGAGGAAACAAAAAAAAATAGACCAATATGAACACAGTTAAAACAAAAGTATTATTAATTGTTCCAATGTGACCTACAGTAAAGAACATTTAAGATGTGTAACCGATACGAAAAGTCGATCCTGTTGGCAACTGCAACAATATCGCGACATATTTGAACGGCACATGGGAAGCAAGGAATGTGAACGTTCCGCACGAGCGATCACGAATTTGAACTGGTGATACTGGATAAATTTTGTTCTGCAGGCCTCCTAAAATTATGCTTTTACACTGATGCAGATTAAACCTTTTCGCAGTCAAGTTATCAAAAAGGTCTTCGCCAACCATTGCAATAAAACACCATAAAGATAAAAGGTGAAAAACGTGCCATAACACGTGGCGCGACCTTGTCTGCCTCAGTGTCTGCTTTGTAACTGGAAAATAGATAAACTTTCAGTTAACCGTTCAGATTCATCGGCTTTGAAAACAAAGAGTTGAGCTTCAAAAAATCTTTGAAATGCCTCACGCTGTTCACGATTAGATGCGACAAACGGAATAGCAATTTTGATCGTTCTAAACCATCATCGAAGTCGTGCACACCACGCATTCGACAAAGCTAATTACTTTTTCAACGTAGTCTTGCCTCGCTCCTGGTAAAAGATTACGGTTCAGAAAAGTTCACTCCTATTTTATGTGTTAAGTATTTCTCATGCCGTCTTCACTTACTACACAAAGGAATGGTTATTCCGAGGCAAAAAACAACAACAAAAATTAATGATCTTATTAGCGGCAACCTTGGGGGCAAGCCGCCAAACAAATCACGCTCTAACCAACTTTGTTCTGCGTTTCTAATTCCGGTGGGTATTGGCTGTTGCTTCGCAAAAGTTTTAAGGTAAGTTGAGGTAAATTATTCTTTATTAATTACACAACATCAAATTCTCTCAGATGCAGAATTTTGATGTTCAGTTGAATTTGTTGCTTGTAAACAAAGCGCGTATTAATGGTTGTGTTGACGTACAGTGTGTGGAGCTTTGTTGCAACGGGGTGAAACGTTGTCCTTTGTTTGAACGTTTTGTGCAGCATTTGGATTAAACGTTGGAAAAAGTTGCCAATGCGTTGAGAAACATTTTTCATCCATTCTTAAACATTTGTTGAACATTGTCCACGTTTTTACAATGGACTGAATAACATTACAAATGCGTTGAGAACCATTATCAACGCGTTGTAATGCATTATCAATGCATTTAAAATGCATTGAAAATGCATTACAACGCTGTTTTCGTTAAGCCTGGTTTTCCCAAATAGGGTCACATATGTACTCTCTACAATAAAAATTTCAGAGCAAACTTTTGTTCTACGTTATAAATGTGACACATTCTTGCAAAACAGCAACAAAACTAAAAAAGCCTTAGCATTGTTCCAAATTACAATAATGCTTATTACATTTACATACATAGATACATACAAACTTTATTGATGCTCACTAAGTGGGTTTTTCAGCTCAATACGATTACAAATTACAAATTTAAATTAATTAAGAATATAGGTACAATAATATGATAATTACAAAAAATATCAACCTAATTTGTGAATGTAACAAGCCACCTGTAAGTCA
>CAXHUQ010001459.1:0-15000 GCA_964020085.1 Micromussa lordhowensis | reverse complement strand
AAATACCCATTTTTGACCATTGTGTTTCAAATCAAAGTAGACCTATGGTGAACACGTGAATTCCGCAAGACTCGCAGGTTCTGTTAACGCAAGCCTTGTCATGATACTTTTTGTCTCCTTTCGGACAAAGAGTTGTCTCAATTAAATCTGTAAGATGCTCATATACCGGCACAGTTTCGGATCTGCTGTTTTTGGCCTGCAATATTTTTTTCTAAAATCCATGCAGCTCTTAAAAGCCATTCGCATGTCAACGTGCACTCTACAACAGCACAAATTCCTGTCCTGCGTCCTAGGTGGGATAACATAAAATGGCCTACACTTTTCAAATGCTCTTTGCCCTATTTTAACATCAGGATATTTTCTTTTAAGGGTAAGAAAAACTTCAGTTTGTGTCATCTCTAGAATTTGTTTTTCGTGTTGTACATAGACCTTAGGGGCGATCCTCTTTCGGATAGTGTCTTTCTTGTTTCCCGTCCTACGAGATACTTCAGGACCAGCCCAAAAATCGTGAGCTAACTTTCTAACCTCTTCTGACAGAGCGTCAGATCGAGTTTTGCGTTCAGTGTACGTCCAACACCGTTTTTCTCCTCGCAGAATGTTAGTGCAGTGCTGAAAACCCTTGGAAACACGACCTCTATTAATGTTTAACCTTTTAGCGATTTTTGTTCGAAGTCGGGCATTCGAGACTGCTTCGCCAGAGATTAGAGAAACTCCTACATTGACTGTGGCCCTAGCATCATCGGATCGCTTGTTCTTTGTGGTGCCGAGTGCAGTTGCTATGTCATTTAAGGCAGCTGTAGCGATTCGGGTATCGTCCTCGTCTTCTGGTGACCTCACGTGCCCCAGCTGCTCTAAAGCCTTTCTCGTCGATGGGCTCTCTACCACTGCGGCTACCACGGCTACCTTTTTTCTCGGACTGTATGGGAGGCTTTTCCTTACTGAATCAAGAGCTTTTTTTTGCCATTCGGCTGGGAAAGGCTGGGGCTCTTTGTTTTGTTGGGGTATCGCCTGTCTGGTTTTCGATCTCTCTTTTGATTTCCGTTGTCTCTGGTTCTTCTTTTTGGCTTCCATTACATCTTTTTGCCTCTGTCGTTGTCGAGCTTTATAGAGTCGCCAGTCTGGTTTTCCAGTTGACTTCGTTTACCCTATCATAGCAAATGTATTACCTAGTTTTGCTTACCTTCAAATCATTTAGCGCACTAAAATTGACTACAGCTTCCCTCTCCATAATTTGCCATAACATGCATAAAGCCATTTTCTTTTAATCTATTTATCAACACTAGGTGAAGATGGTCTTTACCCCAGCAATGAGATTAAATTTAGGGCCTGTTTACATGGTGGTCCGGCTAACTGGGCTACTGGGCTAAAAGGGTTGACACACAGCCCGCCTTTACATACAATTCACCTGAACCGAGCAGTGAGTGGGCTGCGTGAGTTATCTTTTGAGCAGCCGCTAAGCACAACAAACTAAATGGTCGACCAAAGAAACTTGGCCCGTTCTCCATTTGAGACTCCTCTGTTACACTGATCTCTTTAGATTGCCTGTCATTATGTTCGGCAGATAACACTAGCAAATCGTAACTACGAAAAAATTCACCTTGAGCCGTCACGTTTTCGCGGTTTATCTCACCCTGGCTAGCCCGGCACTAACTGTTTACGTGGTAAAAAGCTATCCCGCCTAGCCCGGGCAAGTAAACAGGGTGCCCCGGGTAGGCGGACTACCCTGTCTAGCATGTAAACTCTTTAATACTTTTTCTAACGAAGCGTATGAGAAGTTGGCCCTCCCAGGGTAGCTCGGTTAGCCGGGTAACCCGTTTAGCTAGGGCACCCTTCCTTCATGTGAACAGGCCCTTAGAATGAAGTCTTTGTTTGTTTGTTTTTACTGTTCATTTTACGTACAAAAGCAAATTTATTTTTTTTCCACACAACTTCATGTTATTCTGTAGGTATTTTATGGTCTTTCATTGGTTTTCAGGTTGTCAACAAGGAACAGCCAATGCAAGGTGACCATCACTTATCCAATTGCAAACCGTGACAGCGATTACTTTAACTGTTTTATTTGATTTCTAGGAAGAACAAACTGCCGCTATCAGAAGAAACCTAACAAACAAAACCAGAACCAGAAACCCACTAAATACCCGATTGTTTACAAAAAATTCACTCACGGGCACTATCCATCTGGGTATATTCCTCGCACGGGTACTTTGAACAGTATGGGCCGATTGAATCGCACACGCGCGGGTACTATAGTGTAACGTGAGCAATTTTACTATTTGCAACAAAGTTTATGTATAGAGAGCATTTTTTATCAACTCACCCACTTTGTCAGTCCCATCAGCGGGTTTCTTTTCTTTTGTGTCTTTTACGTTCAAGAACAGCTTCGGTGTGCGTTTCATAGTACTTCTGTGAAGCCCGATGGCCCTTTAACCTTTGTTTCTCCCTCCATTCTTTCATTTTCTCAGCATTTGTTTTAGCCATCCTGGTCACTACGACCAGATCAACAATTTGATCTTTTTCACGAAAGTCATCAGTTTACAAAGACGGTTTATAGGAAAAGAAACAATTCATAATTGTCACTGAGTGGGAATACTTGTGCATTGAGATCCATTCCGGTCAGGAACTCCAGTTGTCATGCAATTTAGTTATCCATGAATACTACAAGCCACCTTCAAAAAGGAAATCAACATTGTCATAAGGACTCTAAGTTAATTTTCTGCTGAAAACATTTGAGCAAACAGCTCTCGCGGATATAAATTTTGCAACAAGTTAGTGGTACTCGCATGCTGAAAACTGACATTTTAGTGAAAAGCTCTTGCGCATAAAAATCTTGCAACAGGGAGTCTCCGAGATGGGTCTCGTCCTGAGGCATAACAAATCAAACACTTTCTTTGCAGTTGCAATTCTAGACAGAAACAGCTGATCGCAGTTGCTGATAAATCTCTTTCTTCGGACTCCTAAGCTCATAACTGCCTTCGTCCCGATCATAAGCGACATCCAGTGGGTAGATGAGACTCAAAACTTTTTCTTCCCCATCCCCGACCTGAAACTTGTAGTCGTTTGGTGTTCCTTCTATTTGTTGTAGCCAAGCCAGGCGAACCGTCTGACCATCAGAACTGTCCTTTAAAACCTTAGCCAAGAAAATCTCAGGCGATGTAGCTCGCGCATCTGCAAGAATTAGAGCGCAGATTTCTCCCGGAGTTGGTCGCTCAATCTCCCCTTCCCCTGAGGAATTTTGTTCTTCCTGGTCTTCTACGTCAGCGTGGTAAGATGTCTCTGCTGTCTCATCCACTATGGCACTGACTGCTGACTGGTTGAGGTAGTCCAAAGCACACTTCGTTCTTTCTTGCTGGCTTCTCTGGTCATATACCTGTATCTGACTGCGTAAACTGTGCTTGCAGACATGAGCTAAGCTTTCTGCCAACTGTACATCGGAACTCTTTTTGCTAGACCTAAAGTTTTCCACCAAGGCGTGTCGCATTTTGTTCATTGTGCAATGAAAGCCGAGATTCTCCCGAACGATGTTCGCCAATTAAGTGGAGAAAGAGCCCGGTGACTTAAATGGTGAACCCCGTTTGTTCACAAAGAAAGAGTCGTGGACACAGCCCCAGGGTATGAGCTTTAGTCGCAACCGTTCGACGTAATGCTTAAGATGGAAATCCATGAAATGAAATTCACTGATCTCAATGATGTTTGGTCCGTATCTTTTGATCGTTTTGCAACCTTTCTTGACAAGACGGATGGCGCCGTGTCTTGCAAAGACTATAAAACTCTCTCCGTTTGGTAACTTCCTAACAAAGTGATCAACTTCGTTCTCTGGGACATCGACAGCGATGCGCAGGGTTCGGAACTCTTTAGCAGGACCTGGGTTTATGGCAAAAAGTAACAACAGTGTGAAATTCATGTGCAGGTGTGCTTTCTGCTGAAGATCAAGAATTTCATCCTCGAATTGCTGATGAAGCAAACGGGTTAATTCTTGGAGCTGAGGACAAAAAAGCCGTCTCTTCTCGGGTTCTTTGGTAGATTCCAAAACAGCATGTTCTCGCATAAGTTGGTTCTGAAGGGCGCGAAGGTCAGAAATACTCTCCACTGCGTCATAACTTCTGCGACTCTTGTTGGCATGCAGGAATTTTGCAACTCTTATGAAGCACATTAAATAATTGGCAGCTGTGTTGTTCTTAACCCGACAATTTTTCTTCAGGTGCTTGACGAAAGATTCTACGATAAACAAGTCTTCCACGAGTTCCAATCGAATGTCTCGCTTCAACATGTGCGAACAATAAGCTAAGAAGATCACTAATCGTTCCAAAGTTTTTGACCACGTCATATCGGATATTTTCAATTGTCTGCGCTTTGAATTGAGGTCGGATTGAAAGAACTCCTTCATCTCACTTAAGCGTGTAACGACGCCAGGAAACGAAGCTATATCGAGATTTTTGTCTGAAACACTTAAACAATGGCATCGTCTTGTTCGCCATCACTTTCTTTCCCGGATGGCGACGACTCAAAATTGCTATCACTGGCCGAGGAATCACCAAGTTCGGGTTCCGTGTCGGAGTCGGACTGTATCTGCTCATGGACTATTTGTTCCTGCGAGTCTGAAAACCCAGTCGATGGCCTGGCAATGGCTAACTGACTTGTCGGACAAGCATTCAAGAGATTTTCTACTAAGAAATTGGTACTTAAACCATGTTTTTTGGGAGGAGGGATTGTGGGTTCCACATTATCCGCCCTTAAAAAGTCAGATTGTTGCTCTGGCCCCCGTGTGTAGTTACTATCGTTAACACTAGCATTAGGTAATAAAGGTCCATACAGTTTTCTATCTAAGTTTTCTCTTCTTTCTTCGCGTGAATCCTGGTAAGCCTCCAAAATTGCAACTTCTTGCTTGGAAATTAGTGACAGCACCTTGTAGCACGTCAAATATGGCCTTTCTGTACTATTTTTTTTTCATTAAACCGCGCAGCCGTAGGGTGAGCGGTTTCTTGCTCTGCCTTCGGTTTTTTTTTTGTCGGTGGGCAGACCCAAACTCCCACGGCCAATTGTCTTCACCGGATGATGTCATCATCAGCCAATTACAGGCCATTTCTCAGCTCTTTTCGTGATATCCCCCCCTCAGGAGGGTTTTGTCAAGTTAGCGAATTAACTGTTTACAGAAAAAAATGGCGGCCAAATGGAGGAAATTATTTGGTCCAACTTGGGCCAAAAATCCTTCGGCGATGGGCGTCAGGACATTTGCAAGGATAAAGCATCTAATTTGGGACCAGTTGCTGGCTACTAAGGCTGAAATCATTCAGAGTTAAGCTGAATTTCGTTTTGGGTGCAAAACAGAAGATTTTGTAATCTGGGATTGTAGTTTCTGTTCGCTTTCGAAGGGAATATTCAATGCACTAAAAAGGGTATTACGTCTGGCCATGGAATGCGCTGACAGTGATAAATAAGATTGTGTTTACTTCGCTAGAAGCAATGGTGGAATTTTCTGGGAAAAAATTAAAACCTAAGCGCTTGTCAAAAACCCCATTTAAGCTTATATTTGTTTAAAAGGTCAAGGTATTTTTTCCTTGGACGTAAACAAATATCTCCGATTACAAGTCACACTAAAGTCACGCTATGCAAAAAATGTAGTCAGATACTCCTTTTATCGTATATTTGCTGAAGGGCAGGAGAGTCACGTTTCGGGTAATGAACTGGTAGGTCGTTGTGTAACAGTAGTGCCAACCCGGGAGTGCCAAATTAGAGGCCAGGTCTCATCTGTTTTCGTCATATACCCCGTCAGGAGCATTTTGTCAGGTTGCAAGGTATGTTTTTTTGTTTATTTTTAATGTCATATTGTGCCGTCAGGAGCATTTTGTCAAGTTGGAAGGTATGTTTTTTTGTTTATTTTTAATGTCATATTGTGCAGTGTGTTAAAGAAGATTGTGCTTGTTTTGAACTTTTATTTGTCAAAGAGGTACAGTGATAGATTGAGCTGCTGTAAGTTACGTATGTAGGGATTGTCAGAAATTTTCAGAAAGTGAAAAGACTGTATGTCTCCACTGTATTGCTGTTGTTAGGAATACACTTGATTAGTTTTTGTAGACAGTCATCATGTTGTTTGCTTTTTAGTCGTGGATACGCGAAGCGTTGAAACGACTATTGGTGTGGGGCAGAATATGCAAATGTGTCACTCACTCAGATGTAAACAAATCGATAGGTTGACGGGAACCCAATTGAAATCGATTCAATGACGGCGCGGTCCGTTTCTTCAAGAGAGTTTAATACTCGTCGCAGCAGCACATGCACGTGTAACTGAAGGCTGTGCTCTAACGGCGCCCGGTCGCCTCAGGCGACTAACATTTGGTCTCGGGCGACTGAAAAAGAAAAGCGGTCGCCCGTCCAGGCGCCTAGTTTTCGGCTTGTGCGAAAACCTGATACGAAACCAGCGAACGCATTGAAACGGAACGGAACGAAACCACGTAGATTTGGGTTAAGTCATGGGTCTTGTTTCGCTTTGGTGGTTTCTCTTCCGGTTTTTTATGGCCCAACTTTCTTGTCCATTGAACGACGCGGTAAAGCGAGCAACTGATTGTAGCTAACATTTTATAATTTTACTCGCTAATTTGATGATATTTGCAGAACTAAAAAATATTCGGCAGGACAACAAGGATTGTTCACGCTCAAAGTTGTCACGTCTGTGTTATGTAATATTGTTCCACATGATTTAGCACAAAATATTATTTTGTCCTTGCCCGTGAGAACTGAGAAACTGCATGATTTTTGCACAAGCATGTGCTGAAGATCTATTTTTTCTATTGAAGTGGTTGATGCTTATGTTTCATTTGTGTGTTTCAACAGTTTGAACAGTGGAGCGCGTGATAAATAAAACGAAACCGTCCTTTTACAAATTTTTGTTAATTAGCTTCCTCCAGCCGTGACACAGCACCACATTTGGCGAAAATTTGGCGAAAACAAAAGTTTAAAATAAGAACCCTTTTGTTCCGAAACCTATTTCAGTGGTCTTGAAAGAAATTTCTAAGCGGTTTTAACACGTATGTGGTTAATTTATAACAGGATTTCATGATATCACAAGTTCGCTAAAATAGTATACGTGACCGCTAAATTTAGTAACTCGCTTCGCTGCCCGTGCCAGGTGAAGTGAATATTGAACGAGGGAGATTTAAGATGAAACTGTTTGCCAATTATGCGGATTCCCTGGAACTGTAAAAAGTATACTCTTTCAAAACGTCACCGATTAGTACAGATTGTCATTCAGTAATACATGGTTCCCTCGGCCGGATGTCGCACAAACTTATACAATGGTTTCGTCTACTTTCTGAAAATTTTAACTTTCTTGCAAAAAATAAGTTGCAATACTGCGTATGCCGTAAAACAACAGTAAAATGCTAAATTCTATGATTATTATTTTCATGATTAATTACTAACTGATTAAACCATGAAATGGAATATTAACTAATTAATTATTAATTACTTATTTAATAAATTTGGGCGGAAGGCGGGGCGACCTACTTGCCGATGTTAGGCGCCCGAAGGGCGCCCTGAAATTTTTCCTAGAGCACAGCCTTGAATTTAATTTATTGTTCACTCAGTTGATTGAAAGACGAAAGGTGTGACTATGAAGCGTAATGTATCCACGACTTATTCATAGCAGCCTTTGATTTTAGGTTTTAAAAGTTTTACTATGCGAGTTTCGGTTCAATGAGGATCGGTTTTCATAAGTGGCAAATTTAACCATTTCGTGCCAAAATGCAAAGTATACCCCTTATCAGGTTTAAGGATCGGCTCTAATACGTGTACGGTGATGCGCTTTACGTTAATTTCAGACAACAATGTCATATTGTGCAGCGTGTTAAAGAAGGCTGTGTTTGTGTTGAAGTTCTAATTGGCAATGAGCTACAGTTGTTGATTGTGCAGTAATTTTCGGAGTTTTTTCGTATTGTCGGCCACTCTGCTTTTATGTATTGATGATCGGTCTTTGAATACTCCTTTTTATTTTGAGAGTTTCAGTTGGGAAGGTATATTTTTCGTTTTATTTTATTGCGCTTTTTAAGATGCGCCCCAGATCTTTTTGCATGCATTTTAAATCCGTGTTCGTATCCTTCATAATTGCTTAGTTTAAGTTATGTTCATGATTGCATGTGTGGTTTCCGATTTATGGATAATACATACGGCTTGTAATTTCTTGTAGGGTTTGAAAACATTGATTACAATTGTATTGTTTATTGATAGCAGTTTTTGTCGTCTTTTGTTCAGAAAGGTTTGGTTTTAATTGTTTTTTCTTTTTGTCTCTTTAGGTTCCAAGATACCGTATTTTGTCGAGTTGGAAGGTATGTTTTTTTTTGTTTATTTTTAATGTCATATTGTGCAGTGTGTTAAAGAAGATTGTGCTTGTTTTGAACTTTTTTGTCAAAGAGGTATTGTGATTGAGTGAGCTGCTGTAAGTTACGTATGTAGGGATTGTCAGAAATTCCCAGAAAGTGAAAAGACTGTATTTCTCCACTGTATTGCTGTTATTAGGAATACACTTAATAAGTTTTTGTAAACAGTCATCATGTTGTTTGCTTTTTTGGGGTTTTAAAGTTAGTATGCGATTTTCAGTTCAATGAGGATCGGTTTTCATAAGTGAGAAATTAACCATTTCGTGCCAGAATGCAAAGTATACCGTCTAATTTTATGTTGAAGTTTTATTTGGCAATGAGCTACAGTCGTTGATTGTGCAGTAATTTTCGGAGTTTTTTCGTATTGTTGGCCACTCTGCTTTAATGTATTAATCATCGGTCTTTGAATACTCCTTTTTATTTTGCGAGTTTTCAGTTGGGAAGGTATCTTTTTCGTTTTAGTTGATTGCTCTTTTTAAGATGTGCGCCAGGTCTGTTTGCACGCATTTTAAATCCATGTTCCTATCCTTCATAATTGTATAGTTTAAGTTATGTTCATGATTGCATCTGTGGTTTCATTTATGGATAATACATACGGCTTGTAATTTCTGACAGTCATCATGTTGTTTGCTTTTTTTTAGGTTTTAAAGTTTTACTATGCGAGTTTCGGTTCAATGAGGATCGGTTTTCATAAGTGACAACTTAATTAATAATTATCCCTTTTGTGGCAAAATGCAAAATATACCCCTTATCAGGTTTACAATGTTTTTACAATGTCATATTGTGCAGCGTGTTAAAGAAGGCTGTGTTTGTGTTGAAATTTTATTTGACAATGAGCTACAGTCATTGAGAGTTTTTTTCGTATTGTCGACCACTCTGCTTTTACGTATTAATGATCGATCTTTGAATACTCCTTTTTATTTTGCGAGTTTTCAGTTGAGAAGGTATCTTTTTCGTTTTATTTTATTGCTCTTTTTAAGATGCGCGCCAGATCTGTTTGCATGCATTTTAAATCCGTCTTCGTATCCTTCATAACTACATAGTTTAAGTTATGTTCATGATTGCATGTGTGGTTTCATTTATGGATAATATGTTGAAAATAGTGAGGACAATTGAATTGTTAATTGATTGCAGTTTGTGTAGTCATTTGTTCAGAAAGGTTTGGTTTTAGTTGTTTTTTCTTTTTGTTTCTGTAGGTTCCAAGATACCGTAGCTGATCTACGAGTTTATGGGTGAAGTGTCACCCTGTTCTCCTAACATAAAAACACCTGAAGTTGAAACAAAAGTACACAAAAGTAAACAAAAGTCCACAAAAGTAAACAAAAGTACACGAAAGTAAACAAAAGGTACGCAAAAGTACACAAAAGCAAACAAAAGCAGAGTTGAACAAAGTGACTGAAGTTGTGATAAAACTGTGAAATATACATTGAACATCACTGAAGTGAATACTGCATCAGAGGCTGCCTAGCGAGAAGTTCAAGTTAGCCAACGCAGATTCTTATAATGGAGATAATAAAAGAACGTGATTGTCGATCTCGGTTTGCATTGTTTATTTGTTGTGTCGCCAGTGGAAGGAAAGGTGGAAGACAACGTTGTACAGAACCGAGTAGGGTGCCTGTGAAACAGTTGAAACGATTTTTGAAAAATAGAAAACTAAGGAAAAGAACCCGAAATTATATATTAAAAAACTTGCCTAAGTTGTCAAGAGTTTATCAAATTATCCGAACTCCCCTTCTTCGCAAAAAAGTTGTCTTTGGCAATAGCGAGCGCGTAACAAAAGTCAACGAGTTTGAATTGATTAAGAAATACCCCTTGAGAAGTAGTTGTAAAGTGGTCTCATTAGGCCATGAAATGGTGTACAAGAGCCTACATCACAAAATAAACAACATTGCCAGTAAACTCTCTGGGGATATCGAGACAAATCCTGGTCCATTTGTTGTAGATCCTTCCAAAACTATTCGTGCTCCATATAGCCAAGGAAATAGTTTTGTTTTCGGTCCAAATGCGGGCAAACAATGTGTGGCAATGAGCTTGATAGCAATATTATTCGACTTCATCTATTCAATAAGATCATTCTCAGATCTTGGAGAAATATTGAATGTTGGTAATGAGTTATACACACGACTATCACAGTCGACAGGACAGGATTTTTTAATGTTGACGGAGTTACCTGACTTATTGTGTCTAAGGGATACTATGTATAGATTGAAATATAGTGACAGCTATTTTGGAAATGTGTACAATGGTAATGCTTGTACAATAGAGCGTCATTGTGTACCGTTAATTGAAGCGTTTGAATTATTGATAAGAGGTGATTTTGCATCATTTATTCTCACTATTACAAGTTCTACCGTAGCTATTCTTGTCAAAACCAATGGCGTTTTTAAAGTTTTTGATTCGCATAGCCGTGATTCTCAAGGATTGTTTGACCCGTGTGGAACCTGTGTGCTGGTAGAGATAGCTTCTATTTACAAACTAGTAGAGTATTTTGAAAATTTATATCTTGGAATTAGAGATGTAGTTTACGAATTAAAAGGCGTTAAGATATCAACAGATGTGACTGGTAGCCTTGATGGTCAAATGACACGCGAAGCCTCTGTACGAGTAAAAATTGAGAATTTAAATAGAACTGAATTAATTTCAGATAGTCCATTAGAAAATGATAGGTTGTTTTGTTCATGTACAGAGTGTTGTTTTGTTTGTTTCTATGCAATTTGTTTTTCAATCTTAAAGGAAGTTCGTTATTGGAATGAGAATACATTGGATGCCATAATTGAGAATAGTAACCATGTCCACGGGAAGATGATGCTGAAAGAACATTGCACTGTGTCTGATCTTCCAACTTCTCTTGCAATGGACGTTGCTAACATCGAAGCAAATTTCAATGTAGTATACAAAGGAAAAAAAGAGCAAGAATCGTTATCTGTCATACAAGAGATGAAAAGAGTTATAACAGAAAATGAAGAACACAACACTGGTTTTTTGTTATCAACTTCTCAATCGAAGTGCTATGTTTGCTGCATTTTTAATAGACAAAATCTAGGGAGACAAAGTTGCGCTGTATTTGGATTTGACAAGAAAAAGTCTAAAGGTTACGTTTATGAAATTTTCAAGTGTAACCAGTGGAATTGAACTACTT
Source organism: Micromussa lordhowensis (assembly GCA_964020085.1). NCBI lineage: Eukaryota > Metazoa > Cnidaria > Anthozoa > Scleractinia > Lobophylliidae > Micromussa > Micromussa lordhowensis. The sequence continues at coordinate 3,492 of CAXHUQ010001459.1, read as the reverse complement.
GTTAGTATTCTAACAGATAAAAAGGCATTAGAGGCAGAGACTTATGAAATGCAGTTGCGACGTGTTACAAAAAGATCGTTCAAAAATTATCAGAAGACACATGTCAGTAAAGCAGAAGCAGAAACGTTCCAAACAAAGAAGAGAAAATTATTCATTAATGGACCCAGTGAAAAAAACGAGCTTGTTTAGATAATTGTGCTGCGAAGTATGCCAATATGGAATCGTGTAAAAAAAAAGCTCTGATGAGAAGAAAGGCCGAAAATTACCAATTTATGGAGCCTACAAAAAAACAAAAGTTGAGTATTCAGAATGCTGAGAAATATAGACTTATGAAGCCGAACAAAAAGCAAGATGTAATAAAACAAATTGTAACTAGAAGAAAAGAACTAAAGGAGAAAAAATGTTCTTCTATTCATTCACTAGACTATTACATCCAGCAATTCAATCGAGATATAAGAGAAGGTCCTTATTATATTTGTGCAGTGTGCAATAGACTTTTATACAGGAAAACCGTTTTGGAATTTAAGAAGGACAAATACAAACCCAGTTCCTGTTTATTTACAAGTGTGACTTCATTTAACGGAAATATGTACATTTGTAAGACTTGTGACGTCACAATCAAAAAGAAAAACAAAACTCCGTGTCAAGCAGTGTACAACAATCTCGCGGTTGATGATGTGCCTCCTGAGCTTGCAAGTTTAGAAAAACTTGAGCAAATATTAGTTTCTCAACAAATCGTATTTCAGAAAATTGTTGTGATGCCAAAAGGTCAGCAAAGGAAAATAAGGGGAGCAATTTGCAATGTTCCAGTGTGTTGTGAGGAAACTTGTCGTGTTTTACCAAGGCCTCCTAATAGTTCTGGGATTATTATGTTAAAATTAAAGAGGAAATTGCAGTTCAGAGGTCATGTTTATTTTCAGGCAGTGCGTCCAGAGGTAGTGCTACATGCCCTCCAGTGGCTTAAACGGAATAATGAATTATATGAAAATGTAGGCATTAACCTTGATAACATTGATCGTGAACTATCGAGTCTTGGTAATCATGAACAAGAAATTGAATTGTTGGATATCAATAACTGTTTCTCTTGGTATTGTAAGTCAACTGCAAATTTTGTAACTGTAGCAAAGAAGAGCACACAAAATTCTCATCATATACTTCTTGAGTGTTCAGTAATTTGGTTATATTGTTATGAAAAACAGTTAAATTGAGTTCATTCATTTCCATTTCTTCAGAAAAATCCATCACCACAATTTTCACCAAAACAGACGATTTACAGGTTTCTTGCCTCATCATATAATTGCAAAAATCACATTTCAACAAATACTGAAAATTGCACTGAATAATATGTTTTTTACACTTCAAACAAGCTTTGAAAACAGAGAATTCCTCAATGAACTCAATTTTGGTAATATTTATAGACTTTGTTTGGCTTTTCACACTTGTTTCAATTGATTCAACACTGTTTAGATCACTGTCATTGTTTAGAGTGATGACTGTGTTTTTTGTTGTGTTAAACATTTTTTTTTCATCTCTAACTCTTACCCTTACTTGTTGAAAATTGAATGCTTTATCTTTTTGCACAGCTGCAACATCTTTCTCCCATAGAATTAGCGTTGAAGTTGTTTCGCCATCTGAGATTATTGTTTCTGCCGTCTTGAGTTCCTTTTGCGAAATGAGTTGTGTTTCTCCCACATCTATAACTTTTGCTTTAATGTTAACTAAAGTCATGGGATCACAAAGTTCCATTGCTTCTTTCAAAGAAAGCCACTTTTCAGACATTGATGCAAATGATTCTTCATACTGAAAAGCATATTCTTCAGGCCTTGGCTTTGATATGTATGTCATATCATTGATGTATATTGTTTCAGAGTCCTTAGCTAAACTATATTTTGAAATTTTAACAGCTGTTTTGTTGTTCTTTTTCTCCACAAGAAGTTGCCTTTTTGCATTGGAAAAGCATACAGCTCTGCGTTTCTTTGGACCTTCAACTTGCAGAACAACATCACAGTAATCCGTTGTATCTCTTCGATTTCTTTTGGAAGGATTCACAGTTTCAACATATCCAATTATCTCGTTTGAAGATCGTACTCTTCTCTTTCCTAATAATGATGACTGATTTTGACTTTCAGTTTGTTTGGAACTGCAAGGTTTTGATGATGTAGTTTCTACCACTTCAGAAATGTTTTCAGGTACTGATGCTGTTTGCTGTTTCTTTGAAATTAAACGTGCTGAAATGCTTGTGCCCGAAATTTCTTCCTCTGTAGGGGTTTGTTTTTGTTTTGTTTGTCATCTTTCTTAAGTTTGGCTTCTTGTTTTTGCCTGTTGTTTCGCTGCATCATTACTAAAACCTTTGAAAATTTTATCGTAGGTTTAAAAAACTTATTCAGTAATTACGACTTTCTTAAGAATTTAAACAATTGTGTCAATTAAAAAGCTTTCTACAAGCACTATATCCTAATTAGGAATTTCTCAGAAACTATTACCTTAATACGGCAAAAAGAAGAGCAATAGCTAAAATTTTTTTACAAACAATATTCATTGTCTAAAGAACATTCTAGAGAACAATAGAACTTATTTTTAGTGCATCTGTAAACTAGTTATTACCTTAAAAGGAAATAAAATTGTACTTAGTAAATAAACACAGCTGTTTTATCCTTTTTTCTGCATTCCAAAACAACAAATTTTTTGCCATCTGAAACATTCCAGATAGAGTGAACAAAGCCATTGCTGTACTACACAAATAGTTATTGGTTGCCAAATTTTAGGGAAATTATTTGTTTGCAGCTAAGAAACGCTTTCCATTGGATTTTTCTGAGTTTTTTTTTTCATGGAAATTCTCTCCATAGCCAAGCTATCTGAAAAGGAAATTTTTTTGTTAGAACCCTTAGCCCATCCGTTAAAATAAATTTGTACCAAAAACTTTTTAACTGATTAACACTCATTGAGCAATATCATCTCGATACTTACAACCACAGTTTCAGTCATTATGTATTGAAAAATGCCCTCTTCAAACTTTTCCCTGTAAAACACAAAAGAAAGAAACCACAGTCAAATTTCTCTTGAGCGAACACCCAAAATGTTAAGGTTAAATAGTCGCTTACGGGAGGTTGTGCCATACAACAAATCACACATTGCTTGACAATATTGGGTCAAACTTTTGCCTTATTGGTATATTATAGCGAACTAAGTCGCTTCAAATATGAAAAGTCAGTTTCGTGAGAAATACAGTACTTTTCATTAAGAAATTTTAGAATCTTTCAGCAGTTTGCAGTGTGATACTGTTACAACATTTTATTTTCTAGTCTCTACTTATTATCTGTTAAGTGCTACCTTACGAGAGGTGAAAAACAAAAGAAAATTTCAAACTTTAAGCCCCTAAAGTGGTGTTCACTTACAAGAAGCTCTAATTATACTGATCAAGCTAACTTTTGCCTCTGTATTTTCAAAAACTGATCCTCGAGGAAAGGTGGTCGCTTATAAGAAGTTGTCGCT
>CAXHUQ010001457.1:0-14508 GCA_964020085.1 Micromussa lordhowensis | reverse complement strand
CAATTGTATTTAAATAAATTGAATGTTTATCATTGTGAATTGAGATAGGCTGCACAAGCAATACCGTCTGAGGATTACAAAGTTAGTGAACTAACTGCATTTATATATGCGAATATTCCTTTCTCTCCTCCTTTCCGGTTTGAAATAAACACGGCGAAAATTTACTTAAGCTCATCGAAATACACTGGCTTATGCTCAAGATGTACTTGGCCAATCGAAATTAAACCAATTAAACAGGCTATATTTTTCTTGACACCAGTTTAACACCTTCCCAAGCAACTTCTCAACACCGACCTCTGCACTCCAGTAAAAGTCTACATGAATTACCACTGGACTTCTAGGTCAAATTATGTGAATGACAGCACCTTTGTGTACTTTTACAACGTCATATCCTGTCATAAAAGTTAAATGGTGCACAATATCTCAAATATACAATATTGGCTGCGTAGTATGTTGAAACATTTATAACTCGACTGTAACTGCCGTTTCAAACGCGGAGAGATACAACTGGTGATTTTTCATTGTGGTTTATTTGCTGATCACCGTGAAAACTGTAACAGATTACATAACAATATTATAGCGATTTCTAACAATGATAGCTAATAAACATGGTATTTAGTTAGAGATACTTAGAAGAGACACTTTGAAATCTTACAACTTTTAGTTTCATTCATAAAATCTGCTCCGCGAGGGACATCATACAAAAGTGAGAAATCAAAGCGCTTATACCATAACGATTACGCTCAAACTTTACAATCATAAAGTATATATATTATACTTCTTTGCCGCTTATGAATCACAGTAGTTTACGGCAGTTAAGTTGGTGTTAGTTTACATTTAATTCTTTGTTTATAAAAGACGCGGTCTTCTTTCCGGAACCCAGGCCAAGTTGTAAAGATTGTCCAATCAAAAGCTAGTATTTTATATGAATAAAACGCAAAACGCGTTTTCACGAACGCGTGGTATCGGGGCCGTCACACTCCTTACCAAGATTTTCATTTTAAAACAAATCTTTAAATCTTCAAAGTGCTAACCACGCGTCATATTTAGTTTCTTCAACCATAGTTTTCGTTTTCTTCGATCATATAGTTTGGACAATCTTACACTTGTAACACAGAATCATGCGAAAGGTTCATATTGATAAGCTCGGTATTAAAATGGTCAGATTCATACGCTTGGTATCGCTTGGTATCATATCATACATACATTAAATGCGATTACGCTTTGTCTGTCACAGTTAGGTTTCTTTCATAATCAAGTTTGCTACATTCATGTTTGGCATACATGTATACCTGGTACCGTGATACATTTTCAGGTTTCATACGTTCATGTTCAACACACATGTACGCTTCGATTCATATTTTACTTACAGATCCCCTTGACATAATTGCATTAGCCAATCAAAATGCAGGATCCAGATCCAGGTCAAAGGGAGAGCGTCCACCATTGTTTACAAACGAACGTTTTGAAATTGTCGGATATTTTACTTTTTACGGTGTAATGAAGGCCACAAGGTACAGTCATTTTATGTAGTTATATTAAGAAAAGTTTTGTGGTCACGTAGATATATTTTTTGATTGTGTTCATTGCGAGTTTTCAAGGTATTTCAGCATTTTAACTGGGTAAGTTATGTGTATACATGCTCAAGTTAAGTGAAGGTCTGAGATACGGTGTATTCGTTGTATTCATGTAACGTTCGATAACGATGTGTAATTTTAGTTATTAGTGTAAACAATGTTTTTCATTGTATTTACAGTTTTCCACGGTGAGGTGATTTAAGCACAATAAACGTTTCAACTCATCAGTTTGGAGCTTTCTTCATTTGCGTAAAATCCGACCAACGGGCCACAGGCTCTTACAGTGGAAAACTTCGCCATGAAATCAGCGCCAAACCACGGTTTCAACGATTGGATACACGATTTCTAGCGCCAAGTCACGGAAAAGGATACACTCGGGGTTTTGTGCTACGTTTAAGAAAGGATACGTCACGTCGCCAGTTGCCATTATCGCCGCAATAATTTGCTAAACTGACGTCACACGCCAGTGAGAACCGGTTCTAGCCAGATCTAGCCAGCCTACACACGCAAGCAGTTTGTGTTACCATGGACTAAGCGGTGATCTGAAGCCGCGCTACTTGTGTGTAAAGGCCGCGGTGATGGAACTCAAGACTGCGCACAGTGCATTATACGTCCGCGGAACGGCTGGAGTCTACTTTGAAGCAAGAATACACTGCGGTATCAGCTGGACCAGAGACTCAACTGGATCAAACCGGATCCAACCAGTTTACAGACAAGCTGCAGACAGTTCTACCGCCACGCTACCCCCACAGATAAGAGAACTCTGTACAGCTCTGGAACTGTATGTAACTTTACGGTGTTTTAGATCGGGTTAGAGTAAAAGGTAGTAACTTATAGTAAAAGTAGTAACTTTTGGTAAAAGGTAGTAACTTATAGCCAAAGATAGTAACTTAGAGTAAAAGGTAGTAACTTATAGTAAAAGAAGTAACTGTTGGTAAAAGGTAGTAATTTATAGTAAAAGGAAGCAATTTATAGTAAAAGGTAGTAATTTATAGTAAAAGGTAGTAATTTATAGTAAAAGATAGTAATTTATAGTAAAAGGTAGCAATTTATAGTAAAAGGTAGTAACTTATAGTAAAAGGTAGTAATTTACAGTAAAAGGCAGTAACTTTGGTAAAGGGTAGTAACTGATAGTAAAAGGTAGTAACTTATAGTAAAAGATAGTAACTTACAGTAAAATGTAGTAATTTATAGTAAAGGGTAGTAATTTATAGTAAAAGGTAGTAACTTTTGGTAAAAGGTAGTAACTTATAGTAAAGGGTAGTAGTCTATAGTAAAGGATAGTAAGAAAATAGCTGGTAAGCGTAACAGATTTAAGCTTGGTTATAAGAGACCGTGTAATACTTCTGGTGATGAACGATTGCATTGTAGAAGAAGGTTGTTGTAAAAGGTTTTAAGGTGTTCTTGTAAAAGGCGGATCGGATGCTAGGGCTTTAAAAAGTGATAAACAAACGGCACTAAGGTAAAATTCACTCACTACGGTAGATCCACGTTCTGCAAGGGTTAATAATCAGAATGTCAACGCAACAAGGCCAAGAATCGCAGGTGGCCGCCAGTGAAGGTGCACCTTGCGACATAGCTAGCATTCAGCAACAGCAAGAAGGCCTTATGCCTCCTAGTACAACTTCTATAGAACACACAATTCATGATCGCCCAGAAGCAATCATCGCTGATACACAGTCACATGAGTACGAACTCAGAGAATCAAGTGAACGAGTTTTAACGGACCGTGGGTTAATGTATCAGATGGACATCAAAGAAAGGGCCGTCTCGTTAGCAGTCACACGATGGAGACGCAAAGCAGATGAAATAGAGCGTCTGCTTACCGAAGATCAACATGAAATAAGACAAGCAAGAGATGAACTGTCTTCAGTAATGCGAGTATGTGAAAATAAAGTGGAAGAACGTTATGCGCTTAATCCAAACACGCGGTCAAATATTGAGGGCATTAACGATAGGCATCAAGATATTGTGCGACGTGTGGCAGAGCAGTTAAAGTCACTGAAATCGGAAAAGGGTTCCTATCGCTGCCGTCGCTCATCCCGTGCGTCCAGTAAAGCTTCTACAGTTATAGAAATGGAAACAGCGGCAAAGGCTGCTGAGTTATCTGCAAAGCTCAGCTTCTGCTTATTCAAACAGGAACTTGAAGAGCAACAAATGAAGCTAAAACAGAAACAACAACAAATGGCGCTAGAACGAGAGCTATCGATGACACGGGCAAAATTACAAGTTATCAAGGAAAGGAGCAACCCATCGCTTGGAGATAGTGATGTAGATGATACTCTGTTAAAGCTACCAGTAGATTCCACACGCGTAGAAAGGTTTGTTCAGCAACATTCGGTTACAGAACACGACGGAAAGGAAACAAGTGATTCTAAAGAGAACCGATTACATTCTGCCAAAACAAGCAAAGTATATCCCGACACAAAGGCTGCTCAATACAGTGATTATCCTACAGAGGGCGCAACGGTTCAAATAACTACGTCGGCGATACAAGGGAACATCGCGTTGGGACATGATAGTACATTTAGTAGAGTTCCACTTCAGCATAACGTCACTGCAGCATTTCCTCCTGGTCTAAATGTTCAAGCATCTCTTCAGGAGCGCACACTAAATCCAAACGTCCAACTCTTTGCATCGAGACCTGATTTTAATACAGGATACTATCACGTTGGATACCAACCACCTCTTATGTCAACGGGTATTACAGCGCCAATGCATCAAAGGGATCAAATAGTGAACGCATATCCCGGCAATGTTTCTGCTGCCTATGACAATTCGCAAACTAGAAAAACGCAAGAAGAACCTAGAACTGACATAAGTGAACTAGCAAGGGCAACTACACAGCAGAATAATGTAGCGAGATTGCCTCCACCGGAGCCTGGGGTGTTCACCGGTAACCCCCTAGAGTATGTCTCATGGAAAAGGTCATTCGAGCTCTTGATAGAACAGAAGAATATAACACTATCGGAAAAGCTGTACTACCTAAGGCGATACGTCGCTGGTGATGCCAAAGACTGTATTGAAGGATTTTTGTTAGAAAGTTCTGACAACGCATATTTGGATGCCAAAGCTCGTCTAGATGTACGATTCGGAAATACATTCAACATAGCGAGTGCCTTTATACAGAAGCTTCACGAGTGGCCGAAAATAACAAGCAAGGACGGTGCTGCTTTGCAAAAGTTGTCGGACTTCCTTAAGCAGTGCGAGTCAGCTATGAGAACGAACATCAGTCTCTACCACCTCAACGACGCAATGGAGAATCAAATCGTCTTGAAAAAACTCCCGGACATCTTAGTGGGAAGGTGGTCAAGAATAGTACAGGATGTTAAGGATTATACAGGAATGTATCCAGCATTTGACAAATTCTCAGACTTTATTGAAAGAGAAGCAAAACTGGCATGTGACCCTGTAACATCCTTTCAAGCTCTCAAGAAAGTACAAGAGCCCACTACAGGAGATCACAAGAAAAGCACCCGCAAGGAAAAGAAGCAAACGTTTCTGTCAAAGACAATCAATAAGGATGGGAGCAAAAAGGAAAACACATCAAAGGGCCAATCAGACACGAAATCCCAACAGGATTTCAAGAGTCCTGCTGAAGGTCAGAAGCTAGAAAGGAAACGACGACCATGCTTCATGTGCAATGAGGACCACCATATAAATAATTGTCCTAAATTCCTCAAGGAATCCTTAGAGGGTCGTCGCAAATATGCTTCTTCAAACAAGCTATGTTACGGTTGTCTCAACCCGAATCATCTGGCAAAGGAGTGTAGATATAAAAAGAGGTGTAAAGTATGCAGTAAGCCACACCCCACCTCTCTTCACGATGACAAGTGGAAAAAGGAAAAGGACACTTCGCAAGAGACTGAAATCAAAGAAGCTATTAGTCATGTTGCAGGAGCTACAAATGGCAACAAAGTCACAATGATACTACCAGTATTTATCTCTCATAATAAGGTGAAAAACAAGGAAGTTCTCATTTACGCCATGCTCGATACGCAAGCGGACGATACTTACGTGACTGAAGATGCACGCACCAAATTAGGTGTAGACGGTGTGGACACTCATATACTGTTGACAACACTATCTGCAGAAAAGGAATTGACCTCTTGTAAGAAGGTGACTGGTTTGCAGGTAAGAGGATACAACAAATCAAAGCAGGTGTCAATCTATACTGCTTACACAAGAAAGTCAATAGCGGCCAATCGAGAACACATACCGACTCCAGAAATAGCAATGAAATGGCCACATCTTTATGGCATGGCAAACAAGCTGATGCCCGCATGGAACTGTGAAATCGGATTACTCATAGGCTATAATTGCCCGCTCGCTTTCAAGCCTAGAGCATTTGTATCAGGAGAAGATGAAGACGCCTTTGCTCTATGTACAGACTTAGGCTGGGGAGTCATGGGTGTTCTTAATGATTCTGCAAACGACGAAGACGACAGAATCACTCACAGAACTGTTACACGAGAAGTGATTGTGCCGGTGTGTGCGGATATTATAGCAGATACTAGAACATCAGTTGCGTTCTCTATAAAGGCTGCAAAGACCAAGATCATCAATCCAATAGATCTAAGAAATCTGATGGACAACGACTTCGCCAATGCTGGTGACTTTTGTGACACTAAACGTTCGATGGAGGATCAGAAATTTCTTAACACGCTGGAGGCTGGTGTAACAATAACAGCCGATGGGCACTTTGAGATGCCACTGCCTTTCCGCGATAAGGATCCGATGCTCCCAAACAACAAGTGTGTGGCTGAAAAGCGTCTGGAAGGTCTCAAAAAGCGGCTGTTGAAGGATCAAGCATACCGAGAAGACTACTTTCAATTCATGAGCGGCATAATTGACAAAGGCTTTGCTGAGAAATGCAGTGAGACTACTCCACCGGAACAAGTATGGTATATGCTGCATCACGGTGTGTACCACCCAAAAAAGAATAAGATCCGAGTAGTATTCGACGCCAGTGCTCAACATGCAGGAATCAGCCTCAACGATCAGCTGTTACAAGGTCCGGACCTTATCAATGGTCTGCTAGGTATCTTGTGCCGTTTCCGGAAAGAAAGATTCGCCATTACATGTGACATTGAACAAATGTTTTATCAGTTTATTGCAAGCACAGGGATTACCTCCGGTTCTTATGGTGGGAAGGAGACCTAAATGAGCCACCAACGGAATTTCGCATGACTGTTCATTTGTTCGGCGCGAAGTCTTCTCCCGGATGTGCGAATTATGGACTCAAAATGGCAACTGACTACGCTGAAGAAGAATGTGGAAATGAAGCTGCGGACTTCGTCAGAGACAATTTCTATGTTGACGACGGTCTAACGTCAGTAGAAACGGAAGACAAAGCCATCGAATTGATTTCAAACACGCAACAACTCTGCGCAGAAAGTGGTATTCGTCTACACAAAATAGCCTCCAACTCACATGAAGTTATAAAGGCCATACCTGAGGAAGACCGAGCAGCGGAGTTACAGAACCTTGATCTTCTTAAGAGTTGTGATGTTGTCGAGAGAACATTAGGTATTGAGTGGTCCATCGTCAACGACTGCTTCCAATTCAGGATAATGTTCAAGAATCGTCCACCAACCAGAAGAGGAATCTTGTCTTCTGTTAGCGCCATATATGATCCGCTTGGTTTCCTCGCACCCGTGATATTACAAGGACGACAGATACTACAAGACATCTGCAAGCAGCAATTAGACTGGGATACGCCCCTTCCACAGGAAATCATCTACCGCTGGGAAGCTTGGAAGAGCGAGCTTTTCCAACTCGAGGCATTGAAAATGCATCGATGCTATAAGCCAGACGAGTTTGGTGAAGTTAAATCAGCCCAGCTCCACCATTTTTGTGATGCTAGTACCATAGGCTACGGGCAATGTTCTTACCTTCTACTGGTCGATTTAAACGACAAGGTGCATTGCAGTCTCGTTATGGCCAAGTCCAGGGTAGCTCCGGTGAAACAGGTTACAATCCCAAGGTTAGAGTTATCAGCAGCGGTCTTGTCTGTGAGGATAAGCAACTTTCTGAGAAGAGAACTCAAATACAAGGACGTTGAGGAATATTTCTGGACAGACAGCACCGTGGTCCTAGGATACACCAATAGCAATGCAAAGAGGTTCCACGTATTTGTAGCTAATAGAATCCAGCAGATAAGGGATTATACTAATCCAGATCAGTGGCGCTACGTTAGCTCGGAGACAAATCCTGCGGATTATGCGTCGCGAGGATTGAAGGCAGAAAAACTCAAGGCGAATAAAACCTGGTTTGACGGACCAAGTTTTCTGTGGAACACAGAACTGCCAAATGAGCGTACAACTTTAAGCGTGGAACCAGATGACCCGGAACTGAAACGAGTGCATACCCTGGCTGGTATCACGGATAACAGTTGTGCGTCCATGCACGAACGTTGGTCCAAGTTCTCTTCATGGAAGACCCTACGAAAAGTGGTAACATACTGTCTATTGTACAAGAAAATACTACGTTACAAAGTGGAATCACAGCAGAATCCTAACGCACAGAAGCCTAGTGCTGAGCTCAACGTCGAACTTCTTCGCGAGGCGGAAAGCGAAATAATCAAATCGGCTCAGCGTTTTGCATTTCCCGAGGAAGTTGCAAGTCTCGAGAGTTTAAGCGGTAAAGGTCTGAAATCAAGCAGTCCACTTCGTAAACTAGATTCATTTCTCGACAACGACGGCACATTGAGAGTTGGAGGAAGACTGGAGAAATCAACCATGTCAGATATGCTAAAACATCCAGTCATTCTTCCCAAGCATAGTCACATCACTACCCTGATAGCGAGATACATCCATAACCAAACTCACCAAGGCAGAGGAGCAACGCTAAACGCAATACGTGAAAGTGGTTTTTGAATCATTGGATGTAAAGGCATTGTGTCACGCATTATACATAAATGCATCTCATGCCGAAGGTTTCGTGGTCGACTGCAGTATCAAAAGATGGCATCATTGCCTGAGGACAGATCGGAAGAAACGCCTCCATTTACTTACTGCGGTGTCGACTATTTTGGCCCGTTTTATAATAGGGTAAAACGGAGCGATGTTCCAAGATACGGCGCCCTATTCACCTGTATGACATCGAGGGCAATTCATCTGGAGGTGGCTGAGTCATTAGATACAGACGCGTTTATCAACGCCCTTCGTCGCTTCATAGCAATCAGAGGACCGATTCGACACCTCCGCAGTGATCGTGGTACCAATGGAGCAAAGAATGTGCTAGACAAGGAGTTAGCGGCTATTAATCAAACGAAAGTGAAGGATTTTCTGCTCCACCAGAACTGTGATTATTTTGACTTTAAGATGAATTTTCTACATTCATCACATATGGGCGGCGTTTGGGAGCGTCAAATTCGCACGGTTAGAGGTGTACTGCAATCACTGTTGGATAAAGTAGGAACTCAGCTCAACAATGATTCCCTTCGCACCCTATTCTACGAAGTGATGGCAATCGTGAATAGCCGCCCGTTGACAGTTGACAAATTTGCACGATCCTTTCTCCGATGTCCTGACACCGAACCAGCTTCTTACTCTAAAATCCAAGGTCGTACTACCTCCACCCGGAAATTTCGTCCGAAAAGATCTGTACGCATCAAAAAGATGAAAAATAGTGCAGTATCTCATTAACGTGTTCTGGTCCAAATGGAAAGCTGAGTATCTGGCCGAGTCACAGAAACGTCAAAAATGGATACATCCACAACGTAATATGGAGAAAGGTGACATAGTGCTTCTTAAAGAAGATGAATCTTCTCGTAACATATGGCCCTTGGCAATAGTGGATGAAGCATATCCCTCTCAGGATGGAAAGGTGCAAAAGGTGAAAGTGCGAGTTGCAGATTGTAATTTAGACAAACGCGGTGTTAGAGCGAAATCTCAGACAGTGTTAGAACGACCTGTACATAAATGTATTCTTCATGAGTCAACACGGTAGACCGAAGGATTCCACCGCCGAAGAGCCATTGAAATGTGTACCACTGTGAGAATGTGTAGTGAAATTGTAACACCGTCGATAGTAATATATGTGAATATAACTGACTCGATTAAGCGAACTGTATTTGTTGCCATAGTGCCAGTCGCAAAACGCCGTTCCCTTTAATCTCGATTTCCTCCGTCCTTCCATATCGATCCGATCCGTCTGGCCGCTTTGTAGTTATAATGTATGTAGCATTGTATATAGAATGTATTAAATGTATCAACCATGTAGAACGAAGTTCAATGTTGAAACATGTATAAAGGAATAGAGGAAAGCTTACGTTTCCAGTTAACAATACACTGTATTGAAATACTTGTGTAATGCATTAATGGTATACAACGATAAAAACGGAACATTTCATTTCATGTGACATAAGAGTTTGAACACTGATATGTTTTATGCTGCTGAATCCACAGAATGGAAAAACGAATAAACGTAGGATTCCCTTGACATAATTGCATTAGCCAATCAAAATGCAGGATCCAGATCCCGGTCAAAGGGAGAGCGGCCACCATTGTTTACAAACGAACGTTTTGAAATTGTCGGATATTTTACTTTTTACGGTGTAATGAAGGCCAAAAGGTACAGTCATTTTATGTAGTTATATTAAGAAAAGTTTTGTGGTCACGTAGATATATATAATAAACGTTTCAACTCATCAGTTTGGAGCTTTCTTCATTTGCGTAAAATCCGACCAACGGGCCACAGGCTATTACATACAGCTTATACCTTGTCAGCGTATCGCTACGTTTTTGCTTATGCGTTCACGCATTCTATTGGAGCGGTTCTAGTTTATTTAACCAAATAAACGTAAGTTCGTGTTTTGTTCTGTTCGTTCAACGATTTCATCTTGGTGTACGTATAGTTTGCAGTTCTTGAAGGGACGATATGGGCCTAAAGCTCATTTATAAAACCCTAAGGTTCGTAAAGGCAATTAGTTAAAAAGCCTTAGCTATGCTATAGCTATGCTATAGCAATATGAGCTAGCTAAACATGTACCGAAGTACCATCATAGACCCGTGCTAAACGTTTCATAAGTCCCTTAAAATGGTATCTTTGGCTAGATACTGCATTAACATTCAAGTTGAATACGTACTAATCGTTCGTTTCTAATATTCGCTATACGTTTTCAGCTCCAAGCGCTTTTCGATTTAAAGTTATAGCTTAACTTTAAGGTTCATAACGTATGCTTTACGTGTTTATGCGCAATTTAAATGCATATCAGTGTTCATAGATAACAAGACACGTTCGTTTTTATCATCACAATTTGCTAAGTCAACGTTTTGCTGACTTCTTGGTTAGTGCTATACATCTTTGACCTACAGTTGTGGCAAAGTTAACGTTTGTTCTTTGATTTAGCTATATTTATCTTAGCTTAAGCTCAACCTTTTGTCATTTTCGTTACATAATAAACCATTCTTTAGGTTTTCATATCACAAAATCATATACATGTGCTTACACGTTTACATCAAATTTCGATGTGAATCATATATTTCGCGGTTTAAATCATAAACCTAGTTCAGTCATGCTTGGAAATCGTCAACACTATACCCTTGTTTACGTTATACATATCATAAGAACTCCCCACCATGGGCCTTAAATGCCTAAACGCATAGTTTAAAAGACATGTAGACCTCATAAATAGGTTTGATGTACATATAACTTTGCTTTTTGATACGTTTATGTGAAGTTGAAGGGAGTACACATAGCTAGGGTACGTCCCACACCAGCCATCTTAAGTATGAACTATTCAAGGTTCATGCTTGTCACATCTTAAGCTCAGTTTTTAAACGGGTAACCGTGCTCGATGGGAGACATTTTAGTTTAATGCTCAAATTATTCATGCAAAATAATTTTGGTGACCTTTCAATCGTCGCTGAAGGTCACGTTATGACTTTCCATTCTTGTTCGCTAACATCATTTCTTGAAAACGCACGTTCAAATCATGATTTCAAAGTTTCGTGTAAACGCTCATACGTTTTATAGGTTCAAGAGACACGCATTATCGTAGCGTAAGGTTTAGGTTTGGGTTCATATATATAAAAAGAACGACACTTTTACATTCATGTGAATAGTTTTTTTTTTTTGCTTTTGGAGACGTAACAAGTGCAAGTAAATTGACTTATTGTTAAAACTTAGCTTTTCATCGTGACGTTATATTCTTTGAGGCTGCGCTATGCCCAAGCTACCGAGAGAGAAAAAGTTTAGCTGGGCCCATGTCCCTAGGTAACCTAACCTCGTATCGTTGATGTGCCATATATAACGACACTACTCAAGTCAATTCACGTTAAACTGTACCGGCCCGAAGTACAAACGCACGCTAAAAGTTTTCATAGTCCCCCTTTTTAGCAAAAGCTTGCTTGGTATCTTCAACAATCTTTCGTTAGCTATCAGTAAAGTCGTGCTATATATGGATCCTTTAATGCGTGATCTGTTTGTGCATTCGTTGTATTTTCATTAATGCTTTCAACACTCGTGAGTGTGCGTTCTTGCGCGTTCTTAGTTTGCGTTATTTACCATCATAGTGTGCGTTTTCGTGCTCTAAGTGTGCGTTATTTGCTTTCATTAAGTGCGTTTATTCATCATCAAAGCTTGCATGTTTGATCTTAAAATATATTAAGATTTAAATCTTATATACATGTAGTTTGATTTCTTATCACGATCAACCAATTTATACATATCACAATAGACAAAGTTGAAGTCTGACGTACAGTTTCTGCGTTTTAGTCATCGTAACATACGAACTAACGGACGCACCAAAGCACACTCCATGTGTAACATAAGTGCACCATTATATTATGTCAAATTTAGCTGATTTTAAATTCTAACACAATATCCTAAATATATGTGCTATCGCGATGGCAGTTGTTTCAAAACCCATTCGTTTTGCTTTCAAAATCAAAAAGAATGGTGAAATATTGAAAATAATGGACATTAAACTTGCGAGAAACCTTTTGTTTCATAATAAACTAGGTTATTCTACAATAAATCGTTTATATCACATACCTTTGAAAGTTGTGCAATATCATAAAATCCAAGATGCTGTCACAAAGATGTACGATTTATCACAAAGTGCCCACTCATTCGTTCAGTTTCTAAAAGTTTGCGCAAATTTTGAATTCATTCATTCAATTTCATTCATTCAAGAGGCCTCGTCATTCATGCCATTCATACAATGCGCAAGGCACAAATGTAATCATCAAATAATATATACGTTGTTTTCAAAACTCTACCACGGAACTTTCTTTTAACAACTTCAAGTACACTTGTAGAATATCAAAACCAGCTGTTTTAGCTCGACTAGCAAATGCTAACCATAAATATTACTTCAAGATACTCTCGTGTTTGCTCAAGGCCAAACAGTACGGCTATATACATGCTTGTATATTCTTTCTTAACAGTGCAAAATAGAAGATAAAACAATTTGCTTTCAGGGTTTGAAAATGTTGCATTTAAGCTCAACAAGTTATTCATAATCATAACTCACTTTATAGCTCATAGCTCATGTATATACCACTGAGTGTTACAGCTTAATTTAAAGCTAACTCATTCATAAAGTTTGCCCATTTTAGGACACGTTCATTTCCTCAATCCTTGGTAGGATCAGTCTTAGATCGTAAGGTTATACACATATAAAAGTCACAGATAAATCAGTTACATGTAGCTCAAAGTATATCGTTTATAAATCACGAATTTACGAGAAAATCACTTGGCTGGTGGGGTGACGAGTTGACCTGGGCTCCGGGGCGTTCTGCCGTGGGGGGGGGGGGGGTGGTCTTGATAAACTCTTCACATTGTAGAGTAGTTGGGAGAGTTTTCACTGTAACTGCCGTTTCAAACGCGGAGAGATACAACTGGTGATTTTTCATTGTTGTTTATTTGCTGATCATCGTGAAAACTGTAACAGATTACATAACAATATTATAGCGATTTCTAACAATGATAGCTTATAAACATGGTATTTAGTTAGAGATACTTAGAAGAAATACACTTTGAAATCTTACAACTTGTAGTTTCATTCATAAAATCTGCTCCGCGAGGTACATCATACAAAAGTGAGAAATCAAAGCGCTTATACCATATTGATTACGCTCAAACTTTACAATCAAAAAGTATATATATTATACCTCTTTGCCGCTTATGAATCACAGTAGTTTACGGCAGTTAAGTTGGTGTTAGTTCACATTTAATTCTTTGTTTATAAAAGACGCGGTCTTCTTTCCGGAACCCAGGCCAAGTTGTAAAAATTGTTCAATCAAAAGCTAGTATTTTATATGAATGAAACGCAAAACGCGTTTTCACGAACGCGTGGTATCGGGGCCCTCACATCGACAACAAGACAGTGTAACCGTTAAATTATCAATGGACAATTATGAATAATACAGTAGTTTTACATAGCTGGATTTTTATTTTTCATCATTGTAGGGCTTTGTATTTAAGTGCATAATTTAAAAACATTATGTAAACATTTATTCAATCTTAGAATGAGTTATATCTTGTGCGCACGCAAAGTTATTTAAGGGTTTTCGCCAATTATCTTTTTAAAAAATATACAAATGTATTTTCCTATACATTATTTGAAATTAACATTGATTAGTTTTATTAAGTATATATATTTCGATGTTTTCAATCGTTTTTCAATCTTCAAAAGACAATACCCTGAATAGGTTTCTCATGTAAATGTCCAAGCATAACTGACGACAAATGAGTAAACTTTGATTCAATCTATATATATATATGCTTCTTTATGTATGGCTTTCAGTCGCAAGAACGGATATTGTTCTCGTTGCACCTAAACAATATAAATATATATATAATCAAAGTTTATTCAACGATCGAACATTGGTAATTGTCAAATGAACAACTTTCGTCGATTCAAAATACCGATGTCAGATTGTTATGTCTAGACAACGTTTCACGGATTTTTTAAGTTACG
>CAXHUQ010001456.1:0-22702 GCA_964020085.1 Micromussa lordhowensis | reverse complement strand
CTTGATAAACCCGTAAGTCATCAACACGTTTTAAAGAAGCAAAATGTGTTCTGTAACTTCGAACGCAACTGCCGATTAAAATCGAGTTGTCGGCGTTTGAGGTCAGGTCGATCCAGGCAGCGAAGTCCAAAAGCAGTTCTTGCCCAAGAAAAAAAGCCCTCTCGTGAGTTGAGGCCCATTTGCCAAGCGTTGCTAGCGTCCAAGTTTGGAAAGCGAGGACTGGTTTTAGACTTATAAAATTTGTCTTGTATCCGAGCGCCATGTTTCCCGCGCACGAGGTGTAAATAAAGAGCCTTCCCGGCAATGCATTGTGATCGCGTTGACCGGACGTTTCTCGGACTGGGAACTAGTGTGATGAATCATCTGAGGAGGCTAGTGGAAAAGGGGGATAAGTGACGATTTTGGCTTTTTTTTAATTTTTTGCTCCAAATAAGCTGAATTTTTGCATGTGACATTTATTTCAGTTGAAAAACATTGCTAGTTGTATTTTTTTTTCGCTGCGTTTCTCTTCGTTTTCGAGAAATAACCTTTGCAAATAACAAAAATAATAATAATAGCAAACAAGGCACGCAGGTTGCCTTTAGGAGTTTATTTGTTGAACAGGAAACAGGCAGACTGTTTATAGTGTATGAAGTCAAAATCAAATCCTACAGCATTTAGAGCGAAAGTCTGGGAACAGGTCGTTTACATGGGTTATTGTGACGTGAAACAACACGTGAATCGATCGAGCGTCAAACGAAATACCATCGAAGAAAAAAGAGATGTGATGCATTAGAGCTCTGTCAACTGATATCTTTAGCATTGTTTTAAAGTACCTTGTATAGCTGCTGCCTGGTGGTTGAGAGGCATCATAAAGCCTTGATAAACCCGTAAGTCATCAACACGTTTTAAAGAAGCAAAATGTGTTCTGTAACTTCGAACGCAACTGCCGATTAAAATCGAGTTGTCGGCGTTTGAGGTCAGGTCGATCCAGGCAGCGAAGTCCAAAAGCAGTTCTTGCCCAAGAAAAAAAGCCCTCTCGTGAGTTGAGGCCCATTTGCCAAGCGTTGCTAGCGTCCAAGTTTGGAAAGCGAGGACTGGTTTTAGACTTATAAAATTTGTCTTGTATCCGAGCGCCATGTTTCCCGCGCACGAGGTGTAAATAAAGAGCCTTCCCGGCAATGCATTGTGATCGCGTTGACCGGACGTTTCTCGGACTGGGAACTAGTGTGATGAATCATCTGAGGAGGCTAGTGGAAAAGGGGGATAAGTGACGATTTTGGCTTTTTTTTAATTTTTTGCTCCAAATAAGCTGAATTTTTGCATGTGACATTTATTTCAGTTGAAAAACATTGCTAGTTGTATTTTTTTTTCGCTGCGTTTCTCTTCGTTTTCGAGAAATAACCTTTGCAAATAACAAAAATAATAATAATAGCAAACAAGGCACGCAGGTTGCCTTTAGGAGTTTATTTGTTGAACAGGAAACAGGCAGACTGTTTATAGTGTATGAAGTCAAAATCAAATCCTACAGCATTTAGAGCGAAAGTCTGGGAACAGGTCGTTTACATGGGTTATTGTGACGTGAAACAACACGTGAATCGATCGAGCGTCAAACGAAATACCATCGAAGAAAAAAGAGATGTGATGCATTAGAGCTCTGTCAACTGATATCTTTAGCATTGTTTTAAAGTACCTTGTATAGCTGCTGCCTGGTGGTTGAGAGGCATCATAAAGCCTTGATAAACCCGTAAGTCATCAACACGTTTTAAAGAAGCAAAATGTGTTCTGTAACTTCGAACGCAACTGCCGATTAAAATCGAGTTGTCGGCGTTTGAGGTCAGGTCGATCCAGGCAGCGAAGTCCAAAAGCAGTTCTTGCCCAAGAAAAAAAGCCCTCTCGTGAGTTGAGGCCCATTTGCCAAGCGTTGCTAGCGTCCAAGTTTGGAAAGCGAGGACTGGTTTTAGACTTATAAAATTTGTCTTGTATCCGAGCGCCATGTTTCCCGCGCACGAGGTGTAAATAAAGAGCCTTCCCGGCAATGCATTGTGATCGCGTTGACCGGACGTTTCTCGGACTGGGAACTAGTGTGATGAATCATCTGAGGAGGCTAGTGGAAAAGGGGGATAAGTGACGATTTTGGCTTTTTTTTAATTTTTTGCTCCAAATAAGCTGAATTTTTGCATGTGACATTTATTTCAGTTGAAAAACATTGCTAGTTGTATTTTTTTTTCGCTGCGTTTCTCTTCGTTTTCGAGAAATAACCTTTGCAAATAACAAAAATAATAATAATAGCAAACAAGGCACGCAGGTTGCCTTTAGGAGTTTATTTGTTGAACAGGAAACAGGCAGACTGTTTATAGTGTATGAAGTCAAAATCAAATCCTACAGCATTTAGAGCGAAAGTCTGGGAACAGGTCGTTTACATGGGTTATTGTGACGTGAAACAACACGTGAATCGATCGAGCGTCAAACGAAATACCATCGAAGAAAAAAGAGATGTGATGCATTAGAGCTCTGTCAACTGATATCTTTAGCATTGTTTTAAAGTACCTTGTATAGCTGCTGCCTGGTGGTTGAGAGGCATCATAAAGCCTTGATAAACCCGTAAGTCATCAACACGTTTTAAAGAAGCAAAATGTGTTCTGTAACTTCGAACGCAACTGCCGATTAAAATCGAGTTGTCGGCGTTTGAGGTCAGGTCGATCCAGGCAGCGAAGTCCAAAAGCAGTTCTTGCCCAAGAAAAAAAGCCCTCTCGTGAGTTGAGGCCCATTTGCCAAGCGTTGCTAGCGTCCAAGTTTGGAAAGCGAGGACTGGTTTTAGACTTATAAAATTTGTCTTGTATCCGAGCGCCATGTTTCCCGCGCACGAGGTGTAAATAAAGAGCCTTCCCGGCAATGCATTGTGATCGCGTTGACCGGACGTTTCTCGGACTGGGAACTAGTGTGATGAATCATCTGAGGAGGCTAGTGGAAAAGGGGGATAAGTGACGATTTTGGCTTTTTTTTAATTTTTTGCTCCAAATAAGCTGAATTTTTGCATGTGACATTTATTTCAGTTGAAAAACATTGCTAGTTGTATTTTTTTTTCGCTGCGTTTCTCTTCGTTTTCGAGAAATAACCTTTGCAAATAACAAAAATAATAATAATAGCAAACAAGGCACGCAGGTTGCCTTTAGGAGTTTATTTGTTGAACAGGAAACAGGCAGACTGTTTATAGTGTATGAAGTCAAAATCAAATCCTACAGCATTTAGAGCGAAAGTCTGGGAACAGGTCGTTTACATGGGTTATTGTGACGTGAAACAACACGTGAATCGATCGAGCGTCAAACGAAATACCATCGAAGAAAAAAGAGATGTGATGCATTAGAGCTCTGTCAACTGATATCTTTAGCATTGTTTTAAAGTACCTTGTATAGCTGCTGCCTGGTGGTTGAGAGGCATCATAAAGCCTTGATAAACCCGTAAGTCATCAACACGTTTTAAAGAAGCAAAATGTGTTCTGTAACTTCGAACGCAACTGCCGATTAAAATCGAGTTGTCGGCGTTTGAGGTCAGGTCGATCCAGGCAGCGAAGTCCAAAAGCAGTTCTTGCCCAAGAAAAAAAGCCCTCTCGTGAGTTGAGGCCCATTTGCCAAGCGTTGCTAGCGTCCAAGTTTGGAAAGCGAGGACTGGTTTTAGACTTATAAAATTTGTCTTGTATCCGAGCGCCATGTTTCCCGCGCACGAGGTGTAAATAAAGAGCCTTCCCGGCAATGCATTGTGATCGCGTTGACCGGACGTTTCTCGGACTGGGAACTAGTGTGATGAATCATCTGAGGAGGCTAGTGGAAAAGGGGGATAAGTGACGATTTTGGCTTTTTTTTAATTTTTTGCTCCAAATAAGCTGAATTTTTGCATGTGACATTTATTTCAGTTGAAAAACATTGCTAGTTGTATTTTTTTTTCGCTGCGTTTCTCTTCGTTTTCGAGAAATAACCTTTGCAAATAACAAAAATAATAATAATAGCAAACAAGGCACGCAGGTTGCCTTTAGGAGTTTATTTGTTGAACAGGAAACAGGCAGACTGTTTATAGTGTATGAAGTCAAAATCAAATCCTACAGCATTTAGAGCGAAAGTCTGGGAACAGGTCGTTTACATGGGTTATTGTGACGTGAAACAACACGTGAATCGATCGAGCGTCAAACGAAATACCATCGAAGAAAAAAGAGATGTGATGCATTAGAGCTCTGTCAACTGATATCTTTAGCATTGTTTTAAAGTACCTTGTATAGCTGCTGCCTGGTGGTTGAGAGGCATCATAAAGCCTTGATAAACCCGTAAGTCATCAACACGTTTTAAAGAAGCAAAATGTGTTCTGTAACTTCGAACGCAACTGCCGATTAAAATCGAGTTGTCGGCGTTTGAGGTCAGGTCGATCCAGGCAGCGAAGTCCAAAAGCAGTTCTTGCCCAAGAAAAAAAGCCCTCTCGTGAGTTGAGGCCCATTTGCCAAGCGTTGCTAGCGTCCAAGTTTGGAAAGCGAGGACTGGTTTTAGACTTATAAAATTTGTCTTGTATCCGAGCGCCATGTTTCCCGCGCACGAGGTGTAAATAAAGAGCCTTCCCGGCAATGCATTGTGATCGCGTTGACCGGACGTTTCTCGGACTGGGAACTAGTGTGATGAATCATCTGAGGAGGCTAGTGGAAAAGGGGGATAAGTGACGATTTTGGCTTTTTTTTAATTTTTTGCTCCAAATAAGCTGAATTTTTGCATGTGACATTTATTTCAGTTGAAAAACATTGCTAGTTGTATTTTTTTTTCGCTGCGTTTCTCTTCGTTTTCGAGAAATAACCTTTGCAAATAACAAAAATAATAATAATAGCAAACAAGGCACGCAGGTTGCCTTTAGGAGTTTATTTGTTGAACAGGAAACAGGCAGACTGTTTATAGTGTATGAAGTCAAAATCAAATCCTACAGCATTTAGAGCGAAAGTCTGGGAACAGGTCGTTTACATGGGTTATTGTGACGTGAAACAACACGTGAATCGATCGAGCGTCAAACGAAATACCATCGAAGAAAAAAGAGATGTGATGCATTAGAGCTCTGTCAACTGATATCTTTAGCATTGTTTTAAAGTACCTTGTATAGCTGCTGCCTGGTGGTTGAGAGGCATCATAAAGCCTTGATAAACCCGTAAGTCATCAACACGTTTTAAAGAAGCAAAATGTGTTCTGTAACTTCGAACGCAACTGCCGATTAAAATCGAGTTGTCGGCGTTTGAGGTCAGGTCGATCCAGGCAGCGAAGTCCAAAAGCAGTTCTTGCCCAAGAAAAAAAGCCCTCTCGTGAGTTGAGGCCCATTTGCCAAGCGTTGCTAGCGTCCAAGTTTGGAAAGCGAGGACTGGTTTTAGACTTATAAAATTTGTCTTGTATCCGAGCGCCATGTTTCCCGCGCACGAGGTGTAAATAAAGAGCCTTCCCGGCAATGCATTGTGATCGCGTTGACCGGAAGTTTCTCGGACTGGGAACTAGTGTGATGAATCATCTGAGGAGGCTAGTGGAAAAGGGGGATAAGTGACGATTTTGGCTTTTTTTTAATTTTTTGCTCCAAATAAGCTGAATTTTTGCATGTGACATTTATTTCAGTTGAAAAACATTGCTAGTTGTATTTTTTTTTCGCTGCGTTTCTCTTCGTTTTCGAGAAATAACCTTTGCAAATAACAAAAATAATAATAATAGCAAACAAGGCACGCAGGTTGCCTTTAGGAGTTTATTTGTTGAACAGGAAACAGGCAGACTGTTTATAGTGTATGAAGTCAAAATCAAATCCTACAGCATTTAGAGCGAAAGTCTGGGAACAGGTCGTTTACATGGGTTATTGTGACGTGAAACAACACGTGAATCGATCGAGCGTCAAACGAAATACCATCGAAGAAAAAAGAGATGTGATGCATTAGAGCTCTGTCAACTGATATCTTTAGCATTGTTTTAAAGTACCTTGTATAGCTGCTGCCTGGTGGTTGAGAGGCATCATAAAGCCTTGATAAACCCGTAAGTCATCAACACGTTTTAAAGAAGCAAAATGTGTTCTGTAACTTCGAACGCAACTGCCGATTAAAATCGAGTTGTCGGCGTTTGAGGTCAGGTCGATCCAGGCAGCGAAGTCCAAAAGCAGTTCTTGCCCAAGAAAAAAAGCCCTCTCGTGAGTTGAGGCCCATTTGCCAAGCGTTGCTAGCGTCCAAGTTTGGAAAGCGAGGACTGGTTTTAGACTTATAAAATTTGTCTTGTATCCGAGCGCCATGTTTCCCGCGCACGAGGTGTAAATAAAGAGCCTTCCCGGCAATGCATTGTGATCGCGTTGACCGGACGTTTCTCGGACTGGGAACTAGTGTGATGAATCATCTGAGGAGGCTAGTGGAAAAGGGGGATAAGTGACGATTTTGGCTTTTTTTTAATTTTTTGCTCCAAATAAGCTGAATTTTTGCATGTGACATTTATTTCAGTTGAAAAACATTGCTAGTTGTATTTTTTTTTCGCTGCGTTTCTCTTCGTTTTCGAGAAATAACCTTTGCAAATAACAAAAATAATAATAATAGCAAACAAGGCACGCAGGTTGCCTTTAGGAGTTTATTTGTTGAACAGGAAACAGGCAGACTGTTTATAGTGTATGAAGTCAAAATCAAATCCTACAGCATTTAGAGCGAAAGTCTGGGAACAGGTCGTTTACATGGGTTATTGTGACGTGAAACAACACGTGAATCGATCGAGCGTCAAACGAAATACCATCGAAGAAAAAAGAGATGTGATGCATTAGAGCTCTGTCAACTGATATCTTTAGCATTGTTTTAAAGTACCTTGTATAGCTGCTGCCTGGTGGTTGAGAGGCATCATAAAGCCTTGATAAACCCGTAAGTCATCAACACGTTTTAAAGAAGCAAAATGTGTTCTGTAACTTCGAACGCAACTGCCGATTAAAATCGAGTTGTCGGCGTTTGAGGTCAGGTCGATCCAGGCAGCGAAGTCCAAAAGCAGTTCTTGCCCAAGAAAAAAAGCCCTCTCGTGAGTTGAGGCCCATTTGCCAAGCGTTGCTAGCGTCCAAGTTTGGAAAGCGAGGACTGGTTTTAGACTTATAAAATTTGTCTTGTATCCGAGCGCCATGTTTCCCGCGCACGAGGTGTAAATAAAGAGCCTTCCCGGCAATGCATTGTGATCGCGTTGACCGGACGTTTCTCGGACTGGGAACTAGTGTGATGAATCATCTGAGGAGGCTAGTGGAAAAGGGGGATAAGTGACGATTTTGGCTTTTTTTTAATTTTTTGCTCCAAATAAGCTGAATTTTTGCATGTGACATTTATTTCAGTTGAAAAACATTGCTAGTTGTATTTTTTTTTCGCTGCGTTTCTCTTCGTTTTCGAGAAATAACCTTTGCAAATAACAAAAATAATAATAATAGCAAACAAGGCACGCAGGTTGCCTTTAGGAGTTTATTTGTTGAACAGGAAACAGGCAGACTGTTTATAGTGTATGAAGTCAAAATCAAATCCTACAGCATTTAGAGCGAAAGTCTGGGAACAGGTCGTTTACATGGGTTATTGTGACGTGAAACAACACGTGAATCGATCGAGCGTCAAACGAAATACCATCGAAGAAAAAAGAGATGTGATGCATTAGAGCTCTGTCAACTGATATCTTTAGCATTGTTTTAAAGTACCTTGTATAGCTGCTGCCTGGTGGTTGAGAGGCATCATAAAGCCTTGATAAACCCGTAAGTCATCAACACGTTTTAAAGAAGCAAAATGTGTTCTGTAACTTCGAACGCAACTGCCGATTAAAATCGAGTTGTCGGCGTTTGAGGTCAGGTCGATCCAGGCAGCGAAGTCCAAAAGCAGTTCTTGCCCAAGAAAAAAAGCCCTCTCGTGAGTTGAGGCCCATTTGCCAAGCGTTGCTAGCGTCCAAGTTTGGAAAGCGAGGACTGGTTTTAGACTTATAAAATTTGTCTTGTATCCGAGCGCCATGTTTCCCGCGCACGAGGTGTAAATAAAGAGCCTTCCCGGCAATGCATTGTGATCGCGTTGACCGGACGTTTCTCGGACTGGGAACTAGTGTGATGAATCATCTGAGGAGGCTAGTGGAAAAGGGGGATAAGTGACGATTTTGGCTTTTTTTTAATTTTTTGCTCCAAATAAGCTGAATTTTTGCATGTGACATTTATTTCAGTTGAAAAACATTGCTAGTTGTATTTTTTTTTCGCTGCGTTTCTCTTCGTTTTCGAGAAATAACCTTTGCAAATAACAAAAATAATAATAATAGCAAACAAGGCACGCAGGTTGCCTTTAGGAGTTTATTTGTTGAACAGGAAACAGGCAGACTGTTTATAGTGTATGAAGTCAAAATCAAATCCTACAGCATTTAGAGCGAAAGTCTGGGAACAGGTCGTTTACATGGGTTATTGTGACGTGAAACAACACGTGAATCGATCGAGCGTCAAACGAAATACCATCGAAGAAAAAAGAGATGTGATGCATTAGAGCTCTGTCAACTGATATCTTTAGCATTGTTTTAAAGTACCTTGTATAGCTGCTGCCTGGTGGTTGAGAGGCATCATAAAGCCTTGATAAACCCGTAAGTCATCAACACGTTTTAAAGAAGCAAAATGTGTTCTGTAACTTCGAACGCAACTGCCGATTAAAATCGAGTTGTCGGCGTTTGAGGTCAGGTCGATCCAGGCAGCGAAGTCCAAAAGCAGTTCTTGCCCAAGAAAAAAAGCCCTCTCGTGAGTTGAGGCCCATTTGCCAAGCGTTGCTAGCGTCCAAGTTTGGAAAGCGAGGACTGGTTTTAGACTTATAAAATTTGTCTTGTATCCGAGCGCCATGTTTCCCGCGCACGAGGTGTAAATAAAGAGCCTTCCCGGCAATGCATTGTGATCGCGTTGACCGGACGTTTCTCGGACTGGGAACTAGTGTGATGAATCATCTGAGGAGGCTAGTGGAAAAGGGGGATAAGTGACGATTTTGGCTTTTTTTTAATTTTTTGCTCCAAATAAGCTGAATTTTTGCATGTGACATTTATTTCAGTTGAAAAACATTGCTAGTTGTATTTTTTTTTCGCTGCGTTTCTCTTCGTTTTCGAGAAATAACCTTTGCAAATAACAAAAATAATAATAATAGCAAACAAGGCACGCAGGTTGCCTTTAGGAGTTTATTTGTTGAACAGGAAACAGGCAGACTGTTTATAGTGTATGAAGTCAAAATCAAATCCTACAGCATTTAGAGCGAAAGTCTGGGAACAGGTCGTTTACATGGGTTATTGTGACGTGAAACAACACGTGAATCGATCGAGCGTCAAACGAAATACCATCGAAGAAAAAAGAGATGTGATGCATTAGAGCTCTGTCAACTGATATCTTTAGCATTGTTTTAAAGTACCTTGTATAGCTGCTGCCTGGTGGTTGAGAGGCATCATAAAGCCTTGATAAACCCGTAAGTCATCAACACGTTTTAAAGAAGCAAAATGTGTTCTGTAACTTCGAACGCAACTGCCGATTAAAATCGAGTTGTCGGCGTTTGAGGTCAGGTCGATCCAGGCAGCGAAGTCCAAAAGCAGTTCTTGCCCAAGAAAAAAAGCCCTCTCGTGAGTTGAGGCCCATTTGCCAAGCGTTGCTAGCGTCCAAGTTTGGAAAGCGAGGACTGGTTTTAGACTTATAAAATTTGTCTTGTATCCGAGCGCCATGTTTCCCGCGCACGAGGTGTAAATAAAG
Source organism: Micromussa lordhowensis (assembly GCA_964020085.1). Classification (NCBI taxonomy): domain Eukaryota; kingdom Metazoa; phylum Cnidaria; class Anthozoa; order Scleractinia; family Lobophylliidae; genus Micromussa; species Micromussa lordhowensis. The sequence continues at coordinate 12,985 of CAXHUQ010001456.1, read as the reverse complement.
AGCCTTCCCGGCAATGCATTGTGATCGCGTTGACCGGACGTTTCTCGGACTGGGAACTAGTGTGATGAATCATCTGAGGAGGCTAGTGGAAAAGGGGGATAAGTGACGATTTTGGCTTTTTTTTAATTTTTTGCTCCAAATAAGCTGAATTTTTGCATGTGACATTTATTTCAGTTGAAAAACATTGCTAGTTGTATTTTTTTTTCGCTGCGTTTCTCTTCGTTTTCGAGAAATAACCTTTGCAAATAACAAAAATAATAATAATAGCAAACAAGGCACGCAGGTTGCCTTTAGGAGTTTATTTGTTGAACAGGAAACAGGCAGACTGTTTATAGTGTATGAAGTCAAAATCAAATCCTACAGCATTTAGAGCGAAAGTCTGGGAACAGGTCGTTTACATGGGTTATTGTGACGTGAAACAACACGTGAATCGATCGAGCGTCAAACGAAATACCATCGAAGAAAAAAGAGATGTGATGCATTAGAGCTCTGTCAACTGATATCTTTAGCATTGTTTTAAAGTACCTTGTATAGCTGCTGCCTGGTGGTTGAGAGGCATCATAAAGCCTTGATAAACCCGTAAGTCATCAACACGTTTTAAAGAAGCAAAATGTGTTCTGTAACTTCGAACGCAACTGCCGATTAAAATCGAGTTGTCGGCGTTTGAGGTCAGGTCGATCCAGGCAGCGAAGTCCAAAAGCAGTTCTTGCCCAAGAAAAAAAGCCCTCTCGTGAGTTGAGGCCCATTTGCCAAGCGTTGCTAGCGTCCAAGTTTGGAAAGCGAGGACTGGTTTTAGACTTATAAAATTTGTCTTGTATCCGAGCGCCATGTTTCCCGCGCACGAGGTGTAAATAAAGAGCCTTCCCGGCAATGCATTGTGATCGCGTTGACCGGACGTTTCTCGGACTGGGAACTAGTGTGATGAATCATCTGAGGAGGCTAGTGGAAAAGGGGGATAAGTGACGATTTTGGCTTTTTTTTAATTTTTTGCTCCAAATAAGCTGAATTTTTGCATGTGACATTTATTTCAGTTGAAAAACATTGCTAGTTGTATTTTTTTTTCGCTGCGTTTCTCTTCGTTTTCGAGAAATAACCTTTGCAAATAACAAAAATAATAATAATAGCAAACAAGGCACGCAGGTTGCCTTTAGGAGTTTATTTGTTGAACAGGAAACAGGCAGACTGTTTATAGTGTATGAAGTCAAAATCAAATCCTACAGCATTTAGAGCGAAAGTCTGGGAACAGGTCGTTTACATGGGTTATTGTGACGTGAAACAACACGTGAATCGATCGAGCGTCAAACGAAATACCATCGAAGAAAAAAGAGATGTGATGCATTAGAGCTCTGTCAACTGATATCTTTAGCATTGTTTTAAAGTACCTTGTATAGCTGCTGCCTGGTGGTTGAGAGGCATCATAAAGCCTTGATAAACCCGTAAGTCATCAACACGTTTTAAAGAAGCAAAATGTGTTCTGTAACTTCGAACGCAACTGCCGATTAAAATCGAGTTGTCGGCGTTTGAGGTCAGGTCGATCCAGGCAGCGAAGTCCAAAAGCAGTTCTTGCCCAAGAAAAAAAGCCCTCTCGTGAGTTGAGGCCCATTTGCCAAGCGTTGCTAGCGTCCAAGTTTGGAAAGCGAGGACTGGTTTTAGACTTATAAAATTTGTCTTGTATCCGAGCGCCATGTTTCCCGCGCACGAGGTGTAAATAAAGAGCCTTCCCGGCAATGCATTGTGATCGCGTTGACCGGACGTTTCTCGGACTGGGAACTAGTGTGATGAATCATCTGAGGAGGCTAGTGGAAAAGGGGGATAAGTGACGATTTTGGCTTTTTTTTAATTTTTTGCTCCAAATAAGCTGAATTTTTGCATGTGACATTTATTTCAGTTGAAAAACATTGCTAGTTGTATTTTTTTTTCGCTGCGTTTCTCTTCGTTTTCGAGAAATAACCTTTGCAAATAACAAAAATAATAATAATAGCAAACAAGGCACGCAGGTTGCCTTTAGGAGTTTATTTGTTGAACAGGAAACAGGCAGACTGTTTATAGTGTATGAAGTCAAAATCAAATCCTACAGCATTTAGAGCGAAAGTCTGGGAACAGGTCGTTTACATGGGTTATTGTGACGTGAAACAACACGTGAATCGATCGAGCGTCAAACGAAATACCATCGAAGAAAAAAGAGATGTGATGCATTAGAGCTCTGTCAACTGATATCTTTAGCATTGTTTTAAAGTACCTTGTATAGCTGCTGCCTGGTGGTTGAGAGGCATCATAAAGCCTTGATAAACCCGTAAGTCATCAACACGTTTTAAAGAAGCAAAATGTGTTCTGTAACTTCGAACGCAACTGCCGATTAAAATCGAGTTGTCGGCGTTTGAGGTCAGGTCGATCCAGGCAGCGAAGTCCAAAAGCAGTTCTTGCCCAAGAAAAAAAGCCCTCTCGTGAGTTGAGGCCCATTTGCCAAGCGTTGCTAGCGTCCAAGTTTGGAAAGCGAGGACTGGTTTTAGACTTATAAAATTTGTCTTGTATCCGAGCGCCATGTTTCCCGCGCACGAGGTGTAAATAAAGAGCCTTCCCGGCAATGCATTGTGATCGCGTTGACCGGACGTTTCTCGGACTGGGAACTAGTGTGATGAATCATCTGAGGAGGCTAGTGGAAAAGGGGGATAAGTGACGATTTTGGCTTTTTTTTAATTTTTTGCTCCAAATAAGCTGAATTTTTGCATGTGACATTTATTTCAGTTGAAAAACATTGCTAGTTGTATTTTTTTTTCGCTGCGTTTCTCTTCGTTTTCGAGAAATAACCTTTGCAAATAACAAAAATAATAATAATAGCAAACAAGGCACGCAGGTTGCCTTTAGGAGTTTATTTGTTGAACAGGAAACAGGCAGACTGTTTATAGTGTATGAAGTCAAAATCAAATCCTACAGCATTTAGAGCGAAAGTCTGGGAACAGGTCGTTTACATGGGTTATTGTGACGTGAAACAACACGTGAATCGATCGAGCGTCAAACGAAATACCATCGAAGAAAAAAGAGATGTGATGCATTAGAGCTCTGTCAACTGATATCTTTAGCATTGTTTTAAAGTACCTTGTATAGCTGCTGCCTGGTGGTTGAGAGGCATCATAAAGCCTTGATAAACCCGTAAGTCATCAACACGTTTTAAAGAAGCAAAATGTGTTCTGTAACTTCGAACGCAACTGCCGATTAAAATCGAGTTGTCGGCGTTTGAGGTCAGGTCGATCCAGGCAGCGAAGTCCAAAAGCAGTTCTTGCCCAAGAAAAAAAGCCCTCTCGTGAGTTGAGGCCCATTTGCCAAGCGTTGCTAGCGTCCAAGTTTGGAAAGCGAGGACTGGTTTTAGACTTATAAAATTTGTCTTGTATCCGAGCGCCATGTTTCCCGCGCACGAGGTGTAAATAAAGAGCCTTCCCGGCAATGCATTGTGATCGCGTTGACCGGACGTTTCTCGGACTGGGAACTAGTGTGATGAATCATCTGAGGAGGCTAGTGGAAAAGGGGGATAAGTGACGATTTTGGCTTTTTTTTAATTTTTTGCTCCAAATAAGCTGAATTTTTGCATGTGACATTTATTTCAGTTGAAAAACATTGCTAGTTGTATTTTTTTTTCGCTGCGTTTCTCTTCGTTTTCGAGAAATAACCTTTGCAAATAACAAAAATAATAATAATAGCAAACAAGGCACGCAGGTTGCCTTTAGGAGTTTATTTGTTGAACAGGAAACAGGCAGACTGTTTATAGTGTATGAAGTCAAAATCAAATCCTACAGCATTTAGAGCGAAAGTCTGGGAACAGGTCGTTTACATGGGTTATTGTGACGTGAAACAACACGTGAATCGATCGAGCGTCAAACGAAATACCATCGAAGAAAAAAGAGATGTGATGCATTAGAGCTCTGTCAACTGATATCTTTAGCATTGTTTTAAAGTACCTTGTATAGCTGCTGCCTGGTGGTTGAGAGGCATCATAAAGCCTTGATAAACCCGTAAGTCATCAACACGTTTTAAAGAAGCAAAATGTGTTCTGTAACTTCGAAAGCAACTGCCGATTAAAATCGAGTTGTCGGCGTTTGAGGTCAGGTCGATCCAGGCAGCGAAGTCCAAAAGCAGTTCTTGCCCAAGAAAAAAAGCCCTCTCGTGAGTTGAGGCCCATTTGCCAAGCGTTGCTAGCGTCCAAGTTTGGAAAGCGAGGACTGGTTTTAGACTTATAAAATTTGTCTTGTATCCGAGCGCCATGTTTCCCGCGCACGAGGTGTAAATAAAGAGCCTTCCCGGCAATGCATTGTGATCGCGTTGACCGGACGTTTCTCGGACTGGGAACTAGTGTGATGAATCATCTGAGGAGGCTAGTGGAAAAGGGGGATAAGTGACGATTTTGGCTTTTTTTTAATTTTTTGCTCCAAATAAGCTGAATTTTTGCATGTGACATTTATTTCAGTTGAAAAACATTGCTAGTTGTATTTTTTTTTCGCTGCGTTTCTCTTCGTTTTCGAGAAATAACCTTTGCAAATAACAAAAATAATAATAATAGCAAACAAGGCACGCAGGTTGCCTTTAGGAGTTTATTTGTTGAACAGGAAACAGGCAGACTGTTTATAGTGTATGAAGTCAAAATCAAATCCTACAGCATTTAGAGCGAAAGTCTGGGAACAGGTCGTTTACATGGGTTATTGTGACGTGAAACAACACGTGAATCGATCGAGCGTCAAACGAAATACCATCGAAGAAAAAAGAGATGTGATGCATTAGAGCTCTGTCAACTGATATCTTTAGCATTGTTTTAAAGTACCTTGTATAGCTGCTGCCTGGTGGTTGAGAGGCATCATAAAGCCTTGATAAACCCGTAAGTCATCAACACGTTTTAAAGAAGCAAAATGTGTTCTGTAACTTCGAACGCAACTGCCGATTAAAATCGAGTTGTCGGCGTTTGAGGTCAGGTCGATCCAGGCAGCGAAGTCCAAAAGCAGTTCTTGCCCAAGAAAAAAAGCCCTCTCGTGAGTTGAGGCCCATTTGCCAAGCGTTGCTAGCGTCCAAGTTTGGAAAGCGAGGACTGGTTTTAGACTTATAAAATTTGTCTTGTATCCGAGCGCCATGTTTCCCGCGCACGAGGTGTAAATAAAGAGCCTTCCCGGCAATGCATTGTGATCGCGTTGACCGGACGTTTCTCGGACTGGGAACTAGTGTGATGAATCATCTGAGGAGGCTAGTGGAAAAGGGGGATAAGTGACGATTTTGGCTTTTTTTTAATTTTTTGCTCCAAATAAGCTGAATTTTTGCATGTGACATTTATTTCAGTTGAAAAACATTGCTAGTTGTATTTTTTTTTCGCTGCGTTTCTCTTCGTTTTCGAGAAATAACCTTTGCAAATAACAAAAATAATAATAATAGCAAACAAGGCACGCAGGTTGCCTTTAGGAGTTTATTTGTTGAACAGGAAACAGGCAGACTGTTTATAGTGTATGAAGTCAAAATCAAATCCTACAGCATTTAGAGCGAAAGTCTGGGAACAGGTCGTTTACATGGGTTATTGTGACGTGAAACAACACGTGAATCGATCGAGCGTCAAACGAAATACCATCGAAGAAAAAAGAGATGTGATGCATTAGAGCTCTGTCAACTGATATCTTTAGCATTGTTTTAAAGTACCTTGTATAGCTGCTGCCTGGTGGTTGAGAGGCATCATAAAGCCTTGATAAACCCGTAAGTCATCAACACGTTTTAAAGAAGCAAAATGTGTTCTGTAACTTCGAACGCAACTGCCGATTAAAATCGAGTTGTCGGCGTTTGAGGTCAGGTCGATCCAGGCAGCGAAGTCCAAAAGCAGTTCTTGCCCAAGAAAAAAAGCCCTCTCGTGAGTTGAGGCCCATTTGCCAAGCGTTGCTAGCGTCCAAGTTTGGAAAGCGAGGACTGGTTTTAGACTTATAAAATTTGTCTTGTATCCGAGCGCCATGTTTCCCGCGCACGAGGTGTAAATAAAGAGCCTTCCCGGCAATGCATTGTGATCGCGTTGACCGGACGTTTCTCGGACTGGGAACTAGTGTGATGAATCATCTGAGGAGGCTAGTGGAAAAGGGGGATAAGTGACGATTTTGGCTTTTTTTTAATTTTTTGCTCCAAATAAGCTGAATTTTTGCATGTGACATTTATTTCAGTTGAAAAACATTGCTAGTTGTATTTTTTTTTCGCTGCGTTTCTCTTCGTTTTCGAGAAATAACCTTTGCAAATAACAAAAATAATAATAATAGCAAACAAGGCACGCAGGTTGCCTTTAGGAGTTTATTTGTTGAACAGGAAACAGGCAGACTGTTTATAGTGTATGAAGTCAAAATCAAATCCTACAGCATTTAGAGCGAAAGTCTGGGAACAGGTCGTTTACATGGGTTATTGTGACGTGAAACAACACGTGAATCGATCGAGCGTCAAACGAAATACCATCGAAGAAAAAAGAGATGTGATGCATTAGAGCTCTGTCAACTGATATCTTTAGCATTGTTTTAAAGTACCTTGTATAGCTGCTGCCTGGTGGTTGAGAGGCATCATAAAGCCTTGATAAACCCGTAAGTCATCAACACGTTTTAAAGAAGCAAAATGTGTTCTGTAACTTCGAACGCAACTGCCGATTAAAATCGAGTTGTCGGCGTTTGAGGTCAGGTCGATCCAGGCAGCGAAGTCCAAAAGCAGTTCTTGCCCAAGAAAAAAAGCCCTCTCGTGAGTTGAGGCCCATTTGCCAAGCGTTGCTAGCGTCCAAGTTTGGAAAGCGAGGACTGGTTTTAGACTTATAAAATTTGTCTTGTATCCGAGCGCCATGTTTCCCGCGCACGAGGTGTAAATAAAGAGCCTTCCCGGCAATGCATTGTGATCGCGTTGACCGGACGTTTCTCGGACTGGGAACTAGTGTGATGAATCATCTGAGGAGGCTAGTGGAAAAGGGGGATAAGTGACGATTTTGGCTTTTTTTTAATTTTTTGCTCCAAATAAGCTGAATTTTTGCATGTGACATTTATTTCAGTTGAAAAACATTGCTAGTTGTATTTTTTTTTCGCTGCGTTTCTCTTCGTTTTCGAGAAATAACCTTTGCAAATAACAAAAATAATAATAATAGCAAACAAGGCACGCAGGTTGCCTTTAGGAGTTTATTTGTTGAACAGGAAACAGGCAGACTGTTTATAGTGTATGAAGTCAAAATCAAATCCTACAGCATTTAGAGCGAAAGTCTGGGAACAGGTCGTTTACATGGGTTATTGTGACGTGAAACAACACGTGAATCGATCGAGCGTCAAACGAAATACCATCGAAGAAAAAAGAGATGTGATGCATTAGAGCTCTGTCAACTGATATCTTTAGCATTGTTTTAAAGTACCTTGTATAGCTGCTGCCTGGTGGTTGAGAGGCATCATAAAGCCTTGATAAACCCGTAAGTCATCAACACGTTTTAAAGAAGCAAAATGTGTTCTGTAACTTCGAACGCAACTGCCGATTAAAATCGAGTTGTCGGCGTTTGAGGTCAGGTCGATCCAGGCAGCGAAGTCCAAAAGCAGTTCTTGCCCAAGAAAAAAAGCCCTCTCGTGAGTTGAGGCCCATTTGCCAAGCGTTGCTAGCGTCCAAGTTTGGAAAGCGAGGACTGGTTTTAGACTTATAAAATTTGTCTTGTATCCGAGCGCCATGTTTCCCGCGCACGAGGTGTAAATAAAGAGCCTTCCCGGCAATGCATTGTGATCGCGTTGACCGGACGTTTCTCGGACTGGGAACTAGTGTGATGAATCATCTGAGGAGGCTAGTGGAAAAGGGGGATAAGTGACGATTTTGGCTTTTTTTTAATTTTTTGCTCCAAATAAGCTGAATTTTTGCATGTGACATTTATTTCAGTTGAAAAACATTGCTAGTTGTATTTTTTTTTCGCTGCGTTTCTCTTCGTTTTCGAGAAATAACCTTTGCAAATAACAAAAATAATAATAATAGCAAACAAGGCACGCAGGTTGCCTTTAGGAGTTTATTTGTTGAACAGGAAACAGGCAGACTGTTTATAGTGTATGAAGTCAAAATCAAATCCTACAGCATTTAGAGCGAAAGTCTGGGAACAGGTCGTTTACATGGGTTATTGTGACGTGAAACAACACGTGAATCGATCGAGCGTCAAACGAAATACCATCGAAGAAAAAAGAGATGTGATGCATTAGAGCTCTGTCAACTGATATCTTTAGCATTGTTTTAAAGTACCTTGTATAGCTGCTGCCTGGTGGTTGAGAGGCATCATAAAGCCTTGATAAACCCGTAAGTCATCAACACGTTTTAAAGAAGCAAAATGTGTTCTGTAACTTCGAACGCAACTGCCGATTAAAATCGAGTTGTCGGCGTTTGAGGTCAGGTCGATCCAGGCAGCGAAGTCCAAAAGCAGTTCTTGCCCAAGAAAAAAAGCCCTCTCGTGAGTTGAGGCCCATTTGCCAAGCGTTGCTAGCGTCCAAGTTTGGAAAGCGAGGACTGGTTTTAGACTTATAAAATTTGTCTTGTATCCGAGCGCCATGTTTCCCGCGCACGAGGTGTAAATAAAGAGCCTTCCCGGCAATGCATTGTGATCGCGTTGACCGGACGTTTCTCGGACTGGGAACTAGTGTGATGAATCATCTGAGGAGGCTAGTGGAAAAGGGGGATAAGTGACGATTTTGGCTTTTTTTTAATTTTTTGCTCCAAATAAGCTGAATTTTTGCATGTGACATTTATTTCAGTTGAAAAACATTGCTAGTTGTATTTTTTTTTCGCTGCGTTTCTCTTCGTTTTCGAGAAATAACCTTTGCAAATAACAAAAATAATAATAATAGCAAACAAGGCACGCAGGTTGCCTTTAGGAGTTTATTTGTTGAACAGGAAACAGGCAGACTGTTTATAGTGTATGAAGTCAAAATCAAATCCTACAGCATTTAGAGCGAAAGTCTGGGAACAGGTCGTTTACATGGGTTATTGTGACGTGAAACAACACGTGAATCGATCGAGCGTCAAACGAAATACCATCGAAGAAAAAAGAGATGTGATGCATTAGAGCTCTGTCAACTGATATCTTTAGCATTGTTTTAAAGTACCTTGTATAGCTGCTGCCTGGTGGTTGAGAGGCATCATAAAGCCTTGATAAACCCGTAAGTCATCAACACGTTTTAAAGAAGCAAAATGTGTTCTGTAACTTCGAACGCAACTGCCGATTAAAATCGAGTTGTCGGCGTTTGAGGTCAGGTCGATCCAGGCAGCGAAGTCCAAAAGCAGTTCTTGCCCAAGAAAAAAAGCCCTCTCGTGAGTTGAGGCCCATTTGCCAAGCGTTGCTAGCGTCCAAGTTTGGAAAGCGAGGACTGGTTTTAGACTTATAAAATTTGTCTTGTATCCGAGCGCCATGTTTCCCGCGCACGAGGTGTAAATAAAGAGCCTTCCCGGCAATGCATTGTGATCGCGTTGACCGGACGTTTCTCGGACTGGGAACTAGTGTGATGAATCATCTGAGGAGGCTAGTGGAAAAGGGGGATAAGTGACGATTTTGGCTTTTTTTTAATTTTTTGCTCCAAATAAGCTGAATTTTTGCATGTGACATTTATTTCAGTTGAAAAACATTGCTAGTTGTATTTTTTTTTCGCTGCGTTTCTCTTCGTTTTCGAGAAATAACCTTTGCAAATAACAAAAATAATAATAATAGCAAACAAGGCACGCAGGTTGCCTTTAGGAGTTTATTTGTTGAACAGGAAACAGGCAGACTGTTTATAGTGTATGAAGTCAAAATCAAATCCTACAGCATTTAGAGCGAAAGTCTGGGAACAGGTCGTTTACATGGGTTATTGTGACGTGAAACAACACGTGAATCGATCGAGCGTCAAACGAAATACCATCGAAGAAAAAAGAGATGTGATGCATTAGAGCTCTGTCAACTGATATCTTTAGCATTGTTTTAAAGTACCTTGTATAGCTGCTGCCTGGTGGTTGAGAGGCATCATAAAGCCTTGATAAACCCGTAAGTCATCAACACGTTTTAAAGAAGCAAAATGTGTTCTGTAACTTCGAACGCAACTGCCGATTAAAATCGAGTTGTCGGCGTTTGAGGTCAGGTCGATCCAGGCAGCGAAGTCCAAAAGCAGTTCTTGCCCAAGAAAAAAAGCCCTCTCGTGAGTTGAGGCCCATTTGCCAAGCGTTGCTAGCGTCCAAGTTTGGAAAGCGAGGACTGGTTTTAGACTTATAAAATTTGTCTTGTATCCGAGCGCCATGTTTCCCGCGCACGAGGTGTAAATAAAGAGCCTTCCCGGCAATGCATTGTGATCGCGTTGACCGGACGTTTCTCGGACTGGGAACTAGTGTGATGAATCATCTGAGGAGGCTAGTGGAAAAGGGGGATAAGTGACGATTTTGGCTTTTTTTTAATTTTTTGCTCCAAATAAGCTGAATTTTGCATGTGACATTTATTTCAGTTGAAAAACATTGCTAGTTGTATTTTTTTTTCGCTGCGTTTCTCTTCGTTTTCGAGAAATAACCTTTGCAAATAACAAAAATAATAATAATAGCAAACAAGGCACGCAGGTTGCCTTTAGGAGTTTATTTGTTGAACAGGAAACAGGCAGACTGTTTATAGTGTATGAAGTCAAAATCAAATCCTACAGCATTTAGAGCGAAAGTCTGGGAACAGGTCGTTTACATGGGTTATTGTGACGTGAAACAACACGTGAATCGATCGAGCGTCAAACGAAATACCATCGAAGAAAAAAGAGATGTGATGCATTAGAGCTCTGTCAACTGATATCTTTAGCATTGTTTTAAAGTACCTTGTATAGCTGCTGCCTGGTGGTTGAGAGGCATCATAAAGCCTTGATAAACCCGTAAGTCATCAACACGTTTTAAAGAAGCAAATGTGTTCTGTAACTTCGAACGCAACTGCCGATTAAAATCGAGTTGTCGGCGTTTGAGGTCAGGTCGATCCAGGCAGCGAAGTCCAAAAGCAGTTCTTGCCCAAGAAAAAAGCCCTCTCGTGAGTTGAGGCCCATTTGCCAAGCGTTGCTAGCGTCCAAGTTTGGAAAGCGAGGACTGGTTTTAGACTTATAAAATTTGTCTTGTATCCGAGCGCCATGTTTCCCGCGCACGAGGTGTAAATAAAGAGCCTTCCCGGCAATGCATTGTGATCGCGTTGACCGGACGTTTCTCGGACTGGGAACTAGTGTGATGAATCATCTGAGGAGGCTAGTGGAAAAGGGGGATAAGTGACGATTTTGGCTTTTTTTAATTTTTTGCTCCAAATAAGCTGAATTTTTGCATGTGACATTATTTCAGTTGAAAAACATTGCTAGTTGTATTTTTTTTTCGCTGCGTTTCTCTTCGTTTTCGAGAAATAACCTTTGCAAATAACAAAAATAATAATAATAGCAAACAAGGCACGCAGGTTGCCTTTAGGAGTTTATTTGTTGAACAGGAAACAGGCAGACTGTTTATAGTGTATGAAGTCAAAATCAAATCCTACAGCATTTAGAGCGAAAGTCTGGGAACAGGTCGTTTACATGGGTTATTGTGACGTGAAACAACACGTGAATCGATCGAGCGTCAAACGAAATACCATCGAAGAAAAAGAGATGTGATGCATTAGAGCTCTGTCAACTGATATCTTTAGCATTGTTTTAAAGTACCTTGTATAGCTGCTGCCTGGTGGTTGAGAGGCATCATAAAGCCTTGATAAACCCGTAAGTCATCAACACGTTTTAAAGAAGCAAAATGTGTTCTGTAACTTCGAACGCAACTGCCGATTAAAATCGAGTTGTCGGCGTTTGAGGTCAGGTCGATCCAGGCAGCGAAGTCCAAAAGCAGTTCTTGCCCAAGAAAAAAAGCCCTCTCGTGAGTTGAGGCCCATTTGCCAAGCGTTGCTAGCGTCCAAGTTTGGAAAGCGAGGACTGGTTTTAGACTTATAAAATTTGTCTTGTATCCGAGCGCCATGTTTCCCGCGCACGAGGTGTAAATAAAGAGCCTTCCGGCAATGCATTGTGATCGCGTTGACCGGACGTTTCTCGGACTGGGAACTAGTGTGATGAATCATCTGAGGAGGCTAGTGGAAAAGGGGATAAGTGACGATTTTGGCTTTTTTTTAATTTTTTGCTCCAAATAAGCTGAATTTTTGCATGTGACATTATTTCAGTTGAAAAACATTGCTAGTTGTATTTTTTTTTCGCTGCGTTTCTCTTCGTTTTCGAGAAATAACCTTTGCAAATAACAAAAATAATAATAATAGCAAACAAGGCACGCAGGTTGCCTTTAGGAGTTTATTTGTTGAACAGGAAACAGGCAGACTGTTTATAGTGTATGAAGTCAAAATCAAATCCTACAGCATTTAGAGCGAAAGTCTGGGAACAGGTCGTTTACATGGGTTATTGTGACGTGAAACAACACGTGAATCGATCGAGCGTCAAACGAAATACCATCGAAGAAAAAGAGATGTGATGCATTAGAGCTCTGTCAACTGATATCTTTAGCATTGTTTTAAAGTACCTTGTATAGCTGCTGCCTGGTGGTTGAGAGGCATCATAAAGCCTTGATAAACCCGTAAGTCATCAACACGTTTTAAAGAAGCAAAATGTGTTCTGTAACTTCGAACGCAACTGCCGATTAAAATCGAGTTGTCGGCGTTTGAGGTCAGGTCGATCCAGGCAGCGAAGTCCAAAAGCAGTTCTTGCCCAAGAAAAAAGCCCTCTCGTGAGTTGAGGCCCATTTGCCAAGCGTTGCTAGCGTCCAAGTTTGGAAAGCGAGGACTGGTTTTAGACTTATAAAATTTGTCTTGTATCCGAGCGCCATGTTTCCCGCGCACGAGGTGTAAATAAAGAGCCTTCCCGGCAATGCATTGTGATCGCGTTGACCGGACGTTTCTCGGACTGGGAACTAGTGTGATGAATCATCTGAGGAGGCTAGTGGAAAAGGGGGATAAGTGACGATTTTGGCTTTTTTTTAATTTTTTGCTCCAAAT
>CAXHUQ010001455.1:30000-35000 GCA_964020085.1 Micromussa lordhowensis | reverse complement strand
GATCATACAAAGTCGAGTGTTGTATAGTGCGTGTATAGTGCGTTTGAACAGGCCTTTTTACCACGTTCATACCAGACTTAATAGAAGCCTTGAATCCTCCGTCTAAACGCGTTATGGGACTGGGTATGAAGTCTTCGGAAACGTTCGGACATCTTCGGTAACCTTCGGGAAAATCGAACGCAGCTGTATTGTCGAACATCCTCAGAAGTCCTCAGAAGTCCGGCAATCGAGCAATGTCGAAGAATGTCTACGGAAATCCGTCTAATTGGGCGGCAAATTGAGCACTGTCGAACCACAGGCGGTCCAAGCTCAATATGTGACTGTGATGTTGAGACTAAATATGACGTAACGGACGCTTTATCTGCAGACTTAGTATGGGAAATTCACTTGAGGCCTAAATATGCTAAAATAAAGCTATGGTATCTTGGATATGCAAATAAACTTCACTCAACTCAACACAGGGATGTGTTTTTGTCTTTGAGAGCACATTATGTGCATTTTAGACCGTTTGGTGGCTTACGAAGTTTTGCGACGTCCTTAGTTTGTCCTCTCTCCTCATAAAACGAGAATTTTTTGGAGCTCATAATGTAATTGTTAATAAGTATCCATGCCAATTCGGCCATCGCGCTCGGTAATGAGAGAGTCAATAATAAGAGGCCACCCGGGCACTCCATTGTTTAAGATGTCAGATGATGAAACTAATGATCCACTTAAAAGGTGGCTCAAAACAGTTTCCAACACTTATATTTGGATGGGTCGTTATAACCATTCTTTATCACTTGATGCTACAATCATGGTATCAAAAAACTGCTCGATCATTGGTGAAGACGTTGGTATCATTTTCGTGACACAATACGTTACCATAGCAACAGTATAACCTCCTAAAAACACCCTTAATTGCAGCTTTAGGGGCTTATAATTAAAAAACGGCACGGTGAAATGTTTTTATATTATCAACTTTTGATAAGCATGATAAGATGCAACTTTGGGCAAAGTTTAAAAAAATTCTGTACATGGGGTTCAGAGCCACCTTAAATTTTTGAAAAATTAAGGTGGCTCTGAACCCCATGTACAGAATTTTTTAAAACTTTGCCAAAAGTTGCATCTTATCATGCTTATCAAAAGTTGATAATATAAAAAAATTTCACCGTGCCGTTTTAGAAATATACGCCCCTAAAGCCGCAGTTAAGGGTGTTTTTAGGAGGTCATCCTGTTGCTATGGTAACCTATTGTGCCACGAAAATGATACCACTGTGTTAGCCAATGATTGGTCAGTTTTTTGATGCCATGATTGTAGCATCAAGTGGTAAAGAATGGTTATAATGACTCATCCAAATCTAAGTGTTGGAAACTGTTTTGAGCCACCTTAACAAAGAATGGTTGATATGACGGAAACACTTGGCTTCAGACACAAACCTCCTTTCTTTGCAATATTGTGATACACTGGCAAAGTTGGCAACACTTGCAGAAAGCTTTCACGGAAGTATGTTGGAAAACACAGGGTCTGCAGAACCAGAAGCTCAACTTATTTTAGACAGGGAAAGTCGTGACCCTTCGAATAGGAACTCTTTCTTGAAGGTATGGAAATACTTCAGCAGATCCGCGTATTTTACTTTACGTACAACGTTCTATAAGTCCAGTCGACCAAGTCGAAGCAATTGACATTTTGCACGTTTCCCCCAGATTTTAGCAGCCCAAATCGATGCTCTTTGCAAGAGCAGTGAAATTGATTCATGATTACATTTCAGTGAAGATAAATTACCATTTGCTTTTAGCTTAAGTCAACCAAACACCCAGACGGCTATATTTTCCGCTTTCGAAATCGTGAGTCAGCATTAAATGCACCATGATGGACTTCTTAGAGACAAACATGGGAGAAAGGCCTGGTGGACTAATACTCTCAAAGTTGGAGGCTTGGCCGGGGACATCACACTGGGCAAGGTTTTTTGCCTCCACTACGCCTCCGGACACACATCGTGACTCAGGCTAAATTGCATGGGCGCGCTGTACTTGAAACCCGAAATTATAATTAGAGTATTTTTTCTTTCTTAGGTTGATTTCACTGATCTGATAGCAGAGCCTGATGGGTTTCATTCTGACGACCGTTTGTACAACTGCGCCTTCCAGACATTCAGCTGTACCAAAAATTGCTGCTATCTGTTCCTAACGTTCCTGTGTGGGGGTCCCCTGGCGTTCTGTTTTGGTTGCTACTTTGCCTGCTTGGGATTTGAGTACATCTGGTGTGTAATGCCCTGCACTCGAGCGTTCCTCATGAGAATCGCATGGATCGGAGAGATCTTTGCTTACTGTATCAAGGCTTTCTGCGATCCCTGTTTCGACTCCATAGGAAGGATGTTTTCTAAAGTTCATGTAAAGACCGAAACCGTCTAACTGTTAGTAACCATCACTTTCTGTCATCTCTAGCCTCAATCCCAGGTTAATTGCTTTGCATAACACTTTAAGCTTTAATTGACATAACTGTAATCGGCTCTAGGTTTGATTTTTGCTGGTCTCTCGAGCCGATCTACGTTCCTCCCCGAGAAAAGAGGCAGGAGGGCGGAGCCGTTTGGCAGACAGCGGCTGTGAATTAAGGCGGGGGTAAACGTGAAGGCTGTTTTGAGGTCGCTTAACACGGCCTTTCTGCCAATATCTCGGTCACGTTTCAAGCGACACTAAATCTCTTTGCTTATCTCATTAACCATTGTTTGGCGGTTTTGTGTAAATTTTTGGGTGACTTTTGGGCATTTTGGGAAAGAGATTCTTTTTCTCAAAGGATAGGTTAAATTGAGGAAAATATGAAATGTTGAAGATTTGATGGATTTGGAAAATTGAAATTTGAAGTGAAGAATTAGTAGACGGATACCAAACAGTCCCCTAGCAACCTGGGGCTCTCTTTTGCGGGGGTCAACTGTCTCGTAGTGTTTCCAACCCATCTTAATCCTAACAATTTCCTTTTTTATATCACTGCAAATTTTACACCTATTCATGTTTACCCCCGCCTTAAGCTTCAATTACAAACTGCTTCCTGCTTCACTCCAGCTAAAAACATATCTGGCAACGGCTGGGTAGACCTGGGTTCAGTTGTTAGATAAATAAGAAAATAAATAAACAGATCAAGAGACTTGCACACTATTTGGTTCTCCTTATAAAACGTTTAGGAAACAGAATAGTAAGTAAGTAAACAATTTATTTAGTGAGGGTAGCACTAAATAGCTAAAAGCTAATAAACTCGTGGCACTCTTGTAATCAAAAAATGAAAATACAAATATGTAAAAACTATAGCTACATATGTGTAAAAACCTATAAAAAAATGCATATTAAACCACTTAATGACGTTCGCGCGAAAATGTTCTACTCGATAGATTTTCTTCAAACTTCTACTGCGGCCAGATAATAAATTACTTGTTTCCGAAATAAAAAAAATTGGGGTCATGGACTTCGTTTCAGAGATAAAGCATGTGGAAAACTAGTGTGATTTTTAAACATTGGCGCGCGTAAATCAGCATGGTCTCCAAGGTTTTTAGCTTAAAATATCAAAGATGAATCAACGGAGACAAACTATCCTGGCAATATTTTGTATAAGTGAATCCGTTGCGTTAATAATTCCAAATGTAGCCGACGTTTTCACAAAACTTAACCCTTCAAGAGGCATTTGAAACCGCCACACACATAAACGAAGAGCTAAAAAGAACGGAATTCGATGGTACATTTTGCAAAAAATTCAAACTTCTAATCGATAGATCTTCTTATTTTTTTGGTTAAACATAGAAAATCGGCAGAGAAAATGATCCATCAAAAGAAAAATAGGGGTCACCGAGCGTCCAAGATCGTTAAATCCAGGCAGAGCTATAGCAATGGCCATCTGCCCTATCATTGTTCATTTTCTTACTTAGCGCGCGCGCTTGATGCATGACGTGGCGTGTGAATTTGCGTGCGCAGTACGGATGCGCACAAACAATTAGCGCGAAAGTCCTTCAATAAATCAAGCTAAATATAAAAATGATTCAATTTAAGCTGTTCTTTAAAAATTACATTCCATAAACACTTCTTAAAAGCAGGAAGAGAATCCTTACGTCTAATCAAATGCAAATTATTCCAAAGTTTGGAAGATCTAATGTTTGTTTAAATAATTGGGTTAAGTGACCCTGAATAAGTTTGAAAACTCATTGAAGTTTAAAATTGCATTTAAAACTGCCACTTGACTGACAATTAATACTGACCATTTGGGCGTACGATGCTCTAACGTTTTTGCTTTTGAATGCCAATGAAGAAGTATTGTTATGGGAGCGTTTTCACTCGATCATTGGATCTATTCCTGTTAATTTCTTTGCTAGTCTGCCGACCAGTATACATTACTGTACCATTTTAAAATTTGCCGATTTCTGCAGCTAACACTGTGAATTAAATTGTCAAGTTATTAATTTTATCTGTAAGGTTTTTCTGTATGTGTTCTCTCATTCTTTGATTGTGTGGTTCTTTAAGCAAGTAAGTCTGCTCAGAAAGGTGGGTTCTGCCACCTTAAGTATTTGATAGATCTGAAAAGAGCTAAATCTGGCAATAATGTACGTACTAAACTCGATAACCTTAAGAAGGCAATCTAATCATCAATAATCCGCTGAGCAAGCGTTTCAGAAGCAGAGTACGATGATTAAAGTCTGGTCGCGCGAAACCTGGTGCAAAAGCAAAAAAAGACGAAGTCGGAGGTAGGTAGAGTTGTCGGAGCTTTGTCGAGTTTTTTTGCTACTGCCCCAAGTTTCGCGCGGCCAGAATGCTGAGTGTTCGTACAAGAACGCTTGCTATTCAAGCTGTCTAACTATCAGGTACCGCGCTCCTTTTTTCAAGTTCTTCGCAAGTTCGCCAACGAAACGTAACAACGACTGGCAACAGTGAATTGATACGAGGCAAGTCCAGGAATACTTTTTGTTTCAGTTCTTCAATTTCAACTGGCTTACATGGCTTTACACGAGTAAGAATGAAAAGAGGCAAATACATTGCATTCA
>CAXHUQ010001455.1:0-25000 GCA_964020085.1 Micromussa lordhowensis | reverse complement strand
CTTATAGGGCACAGCTATATAATAATTGATGATAATCAATTCCACACGCTTCCGTTGAAGACCAGTATAACAATGAGAAGCTGGGACTCCGGAGATATTTTCCTATTGTCAGTCAGTCCTAAGTTAGAGTTTCTATCCAATCCACGATTAAGCCAAATGCCGGCCGCTTGGAAGGGTGCTCGTGCCAGCACTGCTTCATAAGATTATACCTACAGACAAAAATAGCTTCATTACTGTAAATCAGAAGAGTCGAAATCACGGTAATGCTTAATGCAACGCAGATAGAAACTTTTTCTTACGACATTTTTCCAAGCTAAGATGACACGACCCAGTGTAACCTGCGATAGACAAGCTTCCCATCCCGGGAGGCACTGCATGCTACAGACACTAGACTTAAAGCGCCAGGTGTTGTGAGTTATAGATCACCGTCCATACTACGCCGGAGGAATTTAAAAGCGTAACAATCACCGGTCATTTTGGATTTGTGTACAACCACGATCCCAAAAAGCTCGGTTTTCAAATGTTTTCTGTCCACACGAAAACGAAAGGCCGACGTTTTAAAATTCCTCCGGTTTGAAGAGTCGTTTCGAAAAGCTCCGTTTGCGTTACGGATTAGTGTGGACGGTAGGCCTAAGCAAATAAGGCTGCGTTTTCAAATTTCTCCGGCGTACTGCGAACGCTGCCAGAGAAGGTCTTAGGAAGTGTGAGAACACTCTTGGTGAACTGGCGGCAATTCATTATACATACAAGTCTGAGCTCATTGCTGAAGTCCTTGGTAACCTGCGACCACTTGCTACGTAGGTAAAAACTTCCTCTCCGGTCATTCCATCGTAAGGATTTTCTCCTGAAAATCGGTTATAAATGACTTGTCAACACTGACGACACAGAAGAAATGAGCACAACAGACCCATGCTAGAGGTCTAGTTTAAGCACCGAAGAGTACAAGTTTCGGGGGTGGACTGGGGAGCTTGTCGTACCTTTTAGGGGCACAAAAGCGGGTTTGGTAGCTCTTAGGGTGTACAGCCTCAAAAGCTCCCCCTGCCGGAGCTTCTGCGGTACCTTTTAGGGTACTGGGCAGAAAAAGAAATAAATGACAGGAGATATTTGGCAATCAACTGATTTATCGCTACTAAAAATAATGGAAGTGTCAGGTAATGTGTCGTTTTAGAACTGTTACCTCTTAGGGGTGAAAAAAATTCAAACCACGTCCACAAAACAAGATCTTGGGACCTCTTAGGGGATCTTTTCAAAATTTCCGACGAACACCCCCTTGTGCCCACCCGGGGCAAAATTGTATAAATTGCATCTGTTTTGAGGAATTTTGAATTCGATATTGTATAGCAATTTCCAATGTCAAAGTGTAACTTTTGAACTTCCTTAATCGCTCAATGTAAAACAAAAAAAAATTAAAAATACTAAAAACTTGCCAGATTTTTCTGGCTCGTTGGTGACTCGACTGTAAATGGATTCCAAAAGCTTTAATTTAAGTTTTTTGTAAGACAAAGCTTGGAGCTATTTCGCTACTTGGAGCTATGTGGAGCTACTCCTCCTTCGCACACTCATTCTGACTGCTTTCAAGATCTTAAAGGGGTGGGTTTCATGGGTTTACAAGTTCGTGATTCTATTGGGGGCGTTTGTTTGAGAAGGGGCGCCAGGTAGTAAATAGGTAATTTATTTTTTCATTAAAATATTTTATAAAGTTACTCACCGAGGGTAAAAATCTCATACAGGACAATACCGTAACTCCACCTATGAAATGACATGAAATAACTTTAATTCAAGTGTCAAAATACTTTGGCATACATGGCATATAGCGGTTTTCAATTGGTTTTCACTCTAGCTAATCGCAAAGGACACAGACAATCCAGTGAACCAATCAAACCGAAGCGCGGGAAGACACGCGTGAGCAAGTCACGGTTGATTCAATCTCGTTCCCAGAGGTCGCGTTCCCCTAGTCCCTTGCGGGCGTAAAACGAGAGTTCTCGTTTCACGCCCGCAAGGGACTAGGGGAACGCGACCTCTGGGAACGAGATTGCGGTTGGTTTTGATTATAAAATGGTGGCGCAAGATTTTTAAACCAATCGTGCAGCGTACTATTGCAAAACAAATTACTTTTCGACGCTTAATAAGTACCGCTCTATAAAGAGTAAATATAATTAAGCACAAATTATTTAATTATGTATATACAGAAATTGCTAATTCTATGGTAATAATAGTGTAACTATGATTTATAAAGAAAATAGTGAGATTCACATTCTAACAAAGGTCAGCTAGCAACAGGCGAACCGACGCACTTGCTCCAGTCAATTGTATCGGTTTTGTTGTTTATGGTCATCATAAACACACAAAATTCTAGGAAAGGAAATTTAACCACAGACATTGCCTCAATGCTATTTTTTTCTGGAGACGACACTAAAGGTGAGATGTATGGCAACCGGATAAAGATAATTTATGTTCGGGATTAAAAATAAACATCTTGATCTCTATCAGCTTACACATCGCTTTTTGTGGTGTAAACTTGACTTGTTAATGACTCCACTGCCATCCACTTTACAGGCATCAGGCCCTTAAATTAATAGAAAATGCAAATACTCATCACATGGCTAGTGCAGATGAAACTCGAAAAACCGTTCATGAGTTTTGGCAGTCAACAAAAACATAATGGCGCCAAATATGAGGGCAGCGTGGTTGAGTGCCTTAGCGGGAGTCTGTGCCACAGCCCGTGCAGAAAGACTCTACCTTTATAAGATCAGTAATAATGAAACCAGACAGCAATAGTCTCAATGGCCCGTATGATTGACGAAAGTCCGCAGATCCCATTTGATTCTCTTCTCCTTCGTCCATTTCCCAGCCCTCGCCCGCTTACTCGCTCGTGCCGCTTTACACTCGCCAATTAGCTTCAGGGAATCTGCTGCCAACGTTCTGCACGCTTTGAGAAGTGAAATAATTTTGGAAACGTTGTAACAGTTATCCAATCTCGTTTCCAGAGTCTTGCGTTACTTCCCGTTCCGTTGGATAAGGGTAACGCAGGCTCTGGGAACGAGATTGACACTTAACCAAAGCTGATAAGCGTCCACCGCGCATGCGTACTTACGTTAGACCTTCTGACATAAATTTTATTTCTCCCCAGATCTCTGGCCATTCCAAAATCTGTGATTTTACAGCGGAGGCCTTCACCAACTAACACATTCCTCGCAGCCAGATCTCGGTGAATGAGCTGTGGGGAGCAAAACAAAAGAGAAGAAACCTGGAGCGAGCCTCATCTCACAGTGGCTTGTGGGACCGTTACTTACTTACTTACTGGCGACATAAAGTATGTAACCTGGCGGTTCATTTAAAAAACTCTTTAAATTGCCAACTAATTGTTCCAATCTGCTACCGCCACGGATTGGGTTAGCTTAGTGTCCTCTGGTGTCACTCAATTAAGTTTGTGAAACTGCACGTGCGTAAACTTTGAGCATTGAAATAGATACGAAAAGCAGTATGACTAGTAGCATTCGATAGCACGAATCTCTTCATTAAAACAGACCTGGTGAGCCGAGATGAATTCCATCCCTCGAGCGATATCAGACGCGAATTTGTAGAGTTGTTGTGCTGGTATTTTTTGTGGAACTTCTGCGCCTCTTAAGTTGTAATAATCATCTGTTTCACCTTTGCTTTTCTTTAAATATCCCAGAAGATCTCCGTGAGGAACAAACTCCAGGATGACCAAAGGCGGCCCTGTGTGTAAAAGCACCATATAGCCATCTGTTGCTGGAAACTAACAATCTAATAACAAAACAGACGTCTCTTTCCGTTCAGGGAGGCCAACTGAATTTCGAATCGAAACACTAGATTCATCAGTACCAATTTCCTTAGTTTTCATTTATAGTACCCCGAGTACGGGCGGTTGGTATTGTTTCCGTGGTGGCCAAATTTGGCGACCGAAGAGCGTCTTGGTTGCGATGAGAATGGTACATGAGGAAACAAGTTTCTAGCGGCTTGCGCCGCTCGATGTAACGATTTTGTCACTACCACGAACAACAATACCACCAACTGTATATAGGGTATTTCATTAAAATAGAATGTCAATCCGGTATTTCTCGTCAAAAGTGATTATTATCAATCATAATAACAGTTATACTTATTGCAAAGGCTAACTGACAAACTTACTAAATTCTTGTCTTCCTTTACATCGAATGACGTCCTTAGTAAAACAGCCCAACAATTGAATCACGTTGGGATGAGGTTTAAGTTTCTTCAGCAAGTCCAGCTCAGAAAACAGATCCTTGAGATCTGAATGTGACGAATTTTCTGCAACAGTGGTATCATGAGTACGGCCATTAATATTACTAGAACACCGCCTTACCGCCACCCCCGGGTGGAGGGTACTTCCGTAAATTTCGGATAGGGGTGTGCCGCGAAGGGTCTTAAACCCTGACCCTATTAAAGGATAACGGTTAAGGCCCAAACCCGAAAATGACACCCTATTGAAGGGGAGATCAAAAATTAAGAATAGCGTGCACGGGTCGGCCAGCTTTATTTCGTTTGTGTAACGCTGGAAGTTAATCGAAGGTTCAGTTTTAACAGATCATTTGGTTTTCGTTAGCTGGGCATTTACCTACTGCAGTTTTAGCTGGTAGAATTTAGGCACCCTATCTCACTGGGAACACAATGCCAACAGTGGAAAACCTGATACCCTATTTAAGGATCAAGAACCTCAAAAACCCTACCCTATCCCGCGGCACATAGAGCCATATATGGGAGTAACGTCCTCGGGCAGCCACCTCGTTAATACAGCCATCTCTTTATTGTGGCCCAAACAAAAGCTCATCAGTTATTTAGAGAATTTCGTAATTTTTATGGCCCGTTGGAGACCTGATTAACGGAGTTCCAATGTATATTGATCATTCTTGATCGACCAGGTACATCTTACTGTTTTTAATTTACTCACAATATCAGAAATCAATGGCTTCTAATGTCTAAAATTTTCTTTTAATTTGTTTTTACCATATCCCTTTTAACTATATTAAAGAACATCGGCTAACTGTTTAAACATGTTTGCTGATTGACACGATTGATCATCACAATTAAACACTCAACTTAAATTAAAGCCTGAAAAAATTTAATGCCGGTTCGAAAGGGAGTCGAACCCAAGACCTCTGCGATACAGATGCAGTGCTCTACCAACTGAGCTATCAATCCAACTGGGAGCCTGTCACGTTGTGAATTCGTAATATACCCGCAGATGACGAAGATACAAGTCGCAGAGGTCCTGGGTTCGAATCCCGTTCAAGCTTAAATATTTTTTTCAGGCTTTAATTTCACAACTGCTTAAGTTGTACATGTGTAAATAACTGCGATGATCAATCATGTCTTCACAATGTTCATGAATGTTCGAAAAAAAATCATCGTGCATTAACAATGAGTGGTCGAACGATTTTCCGGTAGTCTGTGACAATTTTTCGCAAATTTTAGAAACAATGTCGAAAACTTTCCTCCGTTCCATTTATAACACATTAATCTTCTTCTATGAGTTTGTTATTGAATACAGGCGACTGAAAAATGAGTGGCATACCCCGTTAATTCGGTCACCGACAGGCCACAAAAATCTGGCCATATTAACGGTGTTCATTAAATAAGAAAATGACGGACTTGGCTTTTGTTCTGGATAAAGTAGCCGCCATAAGGCGGTATTCCACTGTATTAGGTGATAAAAATCTCTTTCCTTAAATTTCTCTGAAAACTATGGAATACCTAGTAAATAATTGCAAATCAACAGGACATTGATTTGAAAAAAGTCATTACTTTTCAAATTTAAGTCAGTTAAAAGTTGATAACTGATTCAGTGCTACTTATGTTACCTTTTAACATTTTAACAGCCACAACAGACCATTCTTTGTCACCCGCCACGTCAAAGACAGCGCCCTTCCACACTTGACCAAACGAACCACCACCAATCCTTTCAAACAAGGATAGCTTATCACGTGACACTTCCCAGTTGGTGTTGGAAAACACACTCATGTATGGCGACTTGATACCGTCATGAGGCCGCAATGAGTTCTGGTAAGGAGTCGCTGTAGTTATTTCATTCTGATAACCGTGCTGCTGTCCGTGACGAGTTCTCGCTTTAGGAATGACGTGATTTGATTGGTCAGCAATTTTCGCGCTTGCGCGGTGTTGAGCTGCCTCCCTGTCATGTAAGGGATTCGATTCTGCCGGCGTCTGCAAGCTGGAGGGTGTTCCAGTGAACGTGGAATGCTTGCACTGAAACACGTTGCCGGTTTCTCTTCTTCTCAAACTTTTGACTCTTGGTTTTCCCTGAGGGCGCTCATGAGTTTGGGCTTTTCCGTGGCGCATGTCTGTGTTTGTAGCCGCACCTTGCATGTTATCATTGTCCACTGGCCGAAGATAATCGTGCGTTTGAGGAATTTGGATTTTCCTTCTCTCTTGATTAATCTCTCGGGTAACAACAAGTGTACTGGTCACTTCTGTTTCCATGGCAATTTTCTTCTTTGCAGGATTCGTTCTTTCGTGGATGAGAGGCGTATGGGTCTCTTGATTCTGTTGACTCCTTTCACTACTCCTGTGAGTAGCAAACGTTGAGGATGCCTCGTGAGACCTGCAGTCACGAGTTGCGGCGCTCAATTCAGATCGGACTGCTGTTAACAAAAAGCATTCTCCTGTTCTTGATTGGCTATGATCCCTTTGCGTGTTTCTCACTGATACTGTCGGTTCTTGTAAAATCGAAGGTGATTCTGGGATACTCAGTGCCGGTTCTGCTGGTGTCACGGATCCACTTTCTTGGGCAGCACCTTGAGTCTGTAAAAATCACAATTCCAATCAGCGGTAAGACGCCGCTGACAGACTGTCAGGTGGGATAAGCTCTACATTTAAGGTAATTCCTTAGTATTGCATTGCGCATCCCTACTGCGCACGATTTTCGCGTCATCAGCGCGTGCACATGAGCGCGTGCACGTGCAAAACGTAAGAGATTTCCCTCAAAATAAGCTCAATAACGGGAAAAATTCTCCTTTTCTCTTAAACGAGCACGGTGACCCCCCATTTTTATTTCAGGTATTTGCCAAGACTAGTCTAATGAAGAACATGTTTGAAGAGGGAAAAAAGTTTGATAGTAGAACATGATTTTTTTTTGGAAAACAGTTCCCAACTGGGTGCATTTTGGCCAAGGCGAGGACTTCAAGTTAACCACGGAACTGTCCGAAAAAGTGCAATATCCCCGCAACCAAGCAATCAAAAACGGCTTAAATGAAGCAATACTGCTCATGTCAATAAATGAAGCTTTACTTTCAAGACAAAACTTTGTGCCTTTCAATTAACCAAGATTTAATTCTGTATGAAGGTGATTCGAACTTTGAACGCACAACCGGTAAAAATACCCCATTTTAAGAGCCTCCTGACGCGTAAACAAGCACGGTGACCCCATTTTTTTATTGCATTTTTATAATGTTCATATCATGAATGTTCATTACGCCAAGTTTCAAAAAAAGTTTGATAGTAGAACAATTTCAAGGGAATTACCTTAATATCCCCTGAGATGAGACAAAAAGAGCGCGAAACGAGTACAAATATCTCACGTTATAATCCATCAAATATTTTCATTCACACGCAATTGGTCTAAACGTGTCACGTGACTGCATATGCCCCAGCTAAACCTGGGCAATATCCGAGTACCATTCCTCCGCGTGTAGCGAAAACTATTTGATGGATAATAAACGCAATAGTCTCCAGTGGACTTAACTGAAAATATTTGTCCTCGGACAGTATCTGTTCCTCGAAGCTCGCAGGTTTCTTCGAGCTTTTCTGCAGGAAAAATATTCATGTCTCGGAAGAAATAATGTCTGTGGACAAAAATTCCAGGCTGTTGTTTATATATCCCGCATTTGCGCCAACCTTATCTATTGACAAATTATTAACCAGAAAGGTTTCACTATTAAATAGTATCAATATGTAAAATGTTGAAGTAATTGTACAAGAGAAAATGAAGGATAACAGAGTTCCCGCGTAGGCCTTCAAACAAGTTCTTTTAAGACATCGTACCCAGTTACTCCGTGGATAATGTTACCGCGCATGTCGCGGATATGTTCCGTGGAGGATGTAAATACGCGTAAAGCTTCTCGGGCTGTTCACGTGAGCAAATTCCCGTCGCAGGATTGGCCAGTTTAGAGCGTTTGTTTCAGTAATTTTGAGTGATCTGAAAATAACTTTAAAACTTGACTTACCGCCCCAGAAGCGAGGTCTTCTTCTGATGCAAACCAAAATTGAGTAATCCTATAATAACAAAACAAATTCCAAATCATAAGTTTTTACTTAGCTTGTATCTGTATATGTCTTTGATTATTCCAAGAGGTTGGCCGAAAGGTCACACTAGAGGAAAAGTTAGGAACACCTGGCTTCTATGAAATGACTCCGTATTAAACATTTTGCTTTACGATATCGTTAACTCAAGCTATAAAACTGGCTTTTGCTTCATGTGTCAACAAATAAATTTTATGTGCTTTGAGAGCTTTGGAGTCTCCTGTTAAAGAGCGTTTACTCCATGCAGATATTACACGCCTAAGCTACTCGAGAGGACCCATTACAATAATGGACAAGGTAATCAGGGTGCTCTATTACCGCTCTTCAAAGTATTGGACCGTTTAAAGCGATGCTACTGATCTCTGTTGTGTAACCTAACCAGGGCGCTGCCATTCAATGAAATTAGCTGTGCGCATGCGTACATGAGGTTTTGATCAAACTGCGGAGATCTGTTGTGTGACTATTGTTTTAAATGGTTTATTTCCAGAAAAACAACAACAACAACAAAACATAGCCTTTCTGTCTTGACGACTTGTACATACCCTCTTAAGTTCTGGTGCTCTGTTAAGTTTGGAAAGGAATGACAAAAGTTATTCACTACAATTCAACAAGGCGATATTTTAATGAAATGTTTATAATTATTTGCGTTCGTACGGAATTGATCTAAACGCATCACGTGAATATGCCCCAACTAAAAGTTTGGATTACCCGAGCGATATTCCCCATTTGATTTTAAATCTGTGCTCAGATATTTGTCCTTGGACGTAAACTGTTCCTCGAAGCTCACAGTGTTCCGAGAATGAAGCTTTGCTCGATGTCCACTCTAGGCAAACTTTTCTCGGCTTCTCGGATCAGATAATGTCCAAGGACAACTATGCGTGCATATTTTTGCTCCAAATGTAGACTATTGTTTAGTGCCCATGAATAATTGCTGCACGTTTAAAAGGATTTTCGAAATAAAAAAGAATGGCGTTTTCCTTTTTGGAATATCTTCTTTCGTTTTAGAGATATTCAGGTTTTTGTATTATGCAAGTCTTTCAATGAACAGCAATTATTTTTTACTTCATAGGCAGTTAAACTGTACGTCTACAACTAAACGAACTACGAGGTTGCATGCGTCGATCGGTCGATCAGGGAGTGAATAAGATAGTTTTTTGTCAACTGAGCAGTTTCTTAAAGCGTGAACAGAATCACCATCCATTGGATGGCACAGTTTGTTTTGTCAACACCTATATATTCACTTGATAGCGAGCTTTCCGGCGGATTGCACTGGTGTTGGATTGCTCCATTCTTTGAACAACTGGGGCCTGGCGGGATAGTGATTCATCGTTTAGCCAGGAGTGATCAGGATTATAACGACAAAATGTTTAGGACAGAAAGAAGTAACTTCTCCCGTTGTCCAGGCCCTCGTTAACTGTATTCATCGACAGTTGCTCTTTCCAAAATCTATTCTTCTCTTTGACATTAATGGAAAACATCCAAAAGCAGTTTTCCTAAGGTGTAACAAATATATACTTACTCAAGTTTTTTTCTCCTCTTCTTTTACGTTGTCTTCGTACAGAATAAATTACAACCACTGACAGGAGTATGCATAAAAACACACTAACGGATCCCCAAATGATAAAGTCGTTCCCTGTGAAATCAGACTTTTTGTTGCTGTCAAATGGTGTAACTGAAGGTCCATACTCAGTTGAAACTGTAAAACAAAAACCAAAGTGTTTTGAATAAAGCAGACTTTGTCTTACCTCTACATTCTAGTGTGACATTACACCTTTCCTACTTCCCTGTGGCAATTTTGCAATTTCACCGGCATTAAGCGACTTACTACTGTTTCTAAAGAAAAGACCGAAACATTACCTAGCCCAACCTACAAGGGACATCGCTTGCAACTATTCATGGATTCGAATACTAGTTATGACTGAAATAAGACAAACACGCGAGTAGTTGAGAAAAGTTGGAAAGATGAAATGTTTTCCCTTATCTTCTTTGTATACCATCGACAGTTACATATGCTTGGGCCTGACTCAGTTTCTAAGCCACTAAAATGTAAATATTTCTAGTTGCATATTTATAATCCACCAAATCTTTTCGCTCTCGCACGATTGGTCTAAACGAGTCACGTGACTGAATATTCCCTAGTTAAACTGGGGAATGTCCCAGTGATATTCCCCAATTTTCAAAACCGCGCGTGCTGCGAGAAATATTTGAAGGATAATAACCTCAATTTGGCGCGAAAATATTTAACAATTATCCTGGGAAATCGCGCGGAATATCGTCTGATACTTACTGATACCTAAATCAGACGATATTCCGCGAGATTGAGCAGGATAATTGTTTTATTATTCAACAAATTGATAACAAAACAGCGTAACATTCTTAAATCTCTCTGTCGACATTTTCTCACTTCACTTTTTCCTCCCACGTACGAAGCTACTTATACCGCCGGATATCTGTTACCTACGAATGACAGAGAGCATCATGACCATATTTGGATAGTGTTACAATTTGTTGAATAATAAGCTCGGATATTTGTCCTTGGATATTATCTGTTCCTCGAAGCTCACAGTTTTCCTCGAGTTACGCTCTTGCAAAACTGATCGGGGCTCGGAACAGATAATGTCCGCGGACAAATATCAAAGCAAATTTCCGCGCCAAATGGAGGCTATTGTTTCTATAACCCTTTTTTCCAAACCCTTGATAAAATAATATGGTAGGATTAAATGGAGAATAATCATAGACTAGGAATTAAGTTCCCTCTCGTTACTTCTCTCGTCATCTGAGGTTTTCCACTTTATTTTTCATGCACCTTATGACAAAGATGTCATTGAACATTAATTAAACATTGAAACATAGAGAACATGGCATCCTACCAGCACTATCTGGAAAGTCGGTTGATAAGGACAGCATTGTGTCTCTTTCCAACAAACTCTCCCCCCATCGATTCCAAGCTGTTACGGCGAACAAGTAAGCCGTGTCAGCGGTAAGTACTTTGTGGTACGCAAGACCAGTAACATTCTCTCGTATCCATGGTTTCTCACGTGATACACTGTCTTTAGTCACGTGTACAACTTGGTGCCAGACGGTATATAACGTCACCCAGACTCCAATACTGTTAACTGCTGACCATTTTAGGGTCCAGTTGGGGTAGCGAACTACCTTGTTTGTGGTCAATATTGTTGGGCTCTCGGGGAGGACTTAACAGTGAAAAAGAAAAAGAAAAAAAAAACCATAAAGTTAAAAAAGTTCGTCTAATGTAAACCGTCAGGAGCCCATGCATGGGCTCCTGAAACCGTATATAGCCATAAGTCTTTCTAAGATATATAAAATTCCATCGAGTTTTCCCTCATCATAGCGTAGGTTGTTTTTTCTTTTTGAGTACACGCCAGACTAGACACGGCTAGGAGCCCATTTAATTTACTTCAGATATTTGTTCTATATTTACTCATTTCAATTATACAGATTGAAGTGATTATAACAATAAAATGATAAACTTCACAACTGAAGAAATACAGAAGTTTATGCGGAACCTTGTTTCTTTTGACAAGGCTGGATGATAGTCAAGGGAATGCACGTCGTTTACCATAGCATGCATTTGTTGAGAGGACTACAGTGGAACCGCGTTAATCCGGTCACAAACTGGCCATACAAATCTGGCCGTATTAACGAGATGAAAAATATTAAGGGGGTTCTTTAAGTCAGAGAAGATGGCTTACTGAGCAGTAAGGCGAGTTCCATTGTACATATTTTTAGAAGGAAAAAAAGCAAACATCGGTTACAAACATTACAAATAGACCACACATGGTCTAAAAACTTAACTGTATTGACTTGACGTTTCGTATGTTATATTATTATATGGCTGTGTCTCACAAGGACTGGGAACTACCAAATCCACGAATTTGATTGGCTGAAATCGATATTGGAAGCGGTCTAGAATTTCCCATCCAGACCGGCATCTAGACCGGTAAAAAAGTTGCGGTGAAAAAGTTGCAAACTGAAATGCAAAAATGTTGACTATTTTCTTCTAACAATATTTATTTACGGAAGTGCCAAAAAGCCTGATAAGAAAAAAAAGTAAAGAGGGCGAGCAAACTTTGGCAGAATTAAGTTCAGCTTATCGCTGTTCGCAAGCCACATGTCAGTTAGTACAAACCAGTTATATCAAACGAATCAAATTGTTCTTGTTTGCCATATAATAAACATCTAAACATATAATAAACATGTCGTGTGTACAGACCTCACTGCGTTCGGTCTGTACTCACGATCTCGGTCAAGATTTTCCCATACAGACCTCCTGCTCGGTTAATAAGAACTAAACATACATCTTTTTTAGATTATGCGTTGTCTATTTGTAATGGTTGTAACCGCTGTTACGTTTGCTTTCTTTTCCTTTTGAAATTGAAACGGGCGAAGAAGAAGAATATATATTTTTAGACTTATAATCTACAAGGAAAAACTGGAGAAAGCATAATTATGTATTTTCTTACAAAGGAGTATTAGTTGCATTGGATTCTTTCTGTTAATTATAATGGGTGGGCTACAGTCACAAGATACCAGGACTCAAGGATAGAGAACAAACGTAGCTACGTACCTTTCAGGACAACAGCCTTCTCATCTTTTCCCGCCGAATTATTAGCGACACAAAGGAACTCGCCCCAGTCCTTATACGTGATGTTCTTCAGCGTCAACACCGCCTCAGATACACCACCGGTCAAGACTTTATTCTTCTTATACCACGTGACCTTAACAGGAGTTAAACCATTGGCCGTGCAATTAAGGCTCACATTTTGTCCCATCCTGACCAGGGGTAGAGTAGTAACATAGGTGATTCTTGGAAAATCCGCAATGGCTACAAACCAAATTAAAAGCTTGAATGTTCGCATATTTGATTAAATAGTTTTAAATATAACTTCTTATTTCATAATCCGGTTCTTTAACAATTCCTGCTCAATAAACGAATGTCCTAGCGACCTAGCCAAATTAACTAAACTTTCCCTTTCCAAGGGAGTCTCCACCATGTGAAAGAATTGAACTTTCTCTGTAAACTACAGAGGCCCAATTAGGGGGGAAGGGGGGGGGGGGGGTTCTCTGGGTATCCCATATCTTTTTGGCCTAATAAATACTCCGTGTCTTGTTAATAGACTTTTTTCTATATATTCTAATTATAGATAATAATATTCTTTCATGTTTATTCATTTGTTTTGTTTGTGTCTTCTGGGACTCACTGTCAAACTGAATTTCAATATTCGAAAGAAGCCTATTCCAGTTGCAAAACTGACCGGTTTTCCTGCTCGATATTCCGTTTGTCTGTTCTAAATATCCCATATCCAATAATTTTTGCGCCAAATATCCTGTATCCCGCTTATGTTTTACCTAAATATCCCGTTTCTCGAAAACTCTCAATACTAAAGGCCTCACTACAATCATTATAAGACCGGCTTGCACTGAGTACCACTTACGTTTTTCCTCAACTTGAAGCCGCACTATATCAGTCAGCATGTCATGCTCGTACCCAAAATCAACTTGTATTCCAAATGTCTTTTTGCCGTCTGCGGGCTGCACGTTATGAAGCACAAACACGGCAAGGGAAGTTGTTAGGTTTCCTGCCCAACTCACTGATAAACCATAATCTTTTCTCACTCTAGGAACACCATTTTTATTGACCTCCACAAGTTCCGTTTTCAGAAAACCAGGTCTCTTAAAAATACCAAACAACACGTGGCGAAGTGTAAGAGTACTTGGCTGGTGATAGCGCCATGCTAAAGAAACATTCTCGCCAATGAAGACCTTGGTCGGCTTGTCTGGTGTAGAATTGATTTTCTGTCGATCTCCTGTCGGATAAAGCTCTAATTAAGCCTTTACAAAGTGAAAGCAAAGTCAAGGAAGTTGGAGCTATAACATTTCCGAAAATAAGAACTGACCAAGAACAAAAGAAATTGTTTAGAAGGAAAACTGACTAATAGCTTTGCATACAAATGTGTAAGCATTTGTTACATTGCAGACATTGCCACACTGAAGGCAAAATATTTCAACGAAATTGCGACAAGAACAGTCAGAGAAAGCGGAAGTGCCGAGTGGCCAAGTGCTTTTATTTCTCGATGTTTAAACCTAGTGCCTGTAAAAGTGAATAAAAATCAGCGAGATTTATTCTTACCTGACGTAAAAATGGATGATGGGAAGTTACTACTCACAATTAGAGCTAAGACCACAACGAAACTACGATACCGGAGTCTCATGGGCAAATGTTATTTCGCCGGGCTTCAGTCGGAACTATCTCAGTTAAGATGAGTGGAAACGCTGCACTGATCTTGTCTCAATTAAGCCGGTTCGTTTGAGAGCCTCTTGATTCCAAATGTAAACAACGTATTCAAGTAGTTTAGCTTAGTTTCAGCAGTTGGTTCAACAAGATAGATATTTCAGTGAAGAACTCTCGAATTTTTGCAAAGGAGACTCGAAATCATGACGGCTCATAGTGAAACAACGGAAAATGCTACATATTCATGATCCTTTTCCGAGAAAGTGACGTCGACTCCCCACTGAGCTGCTGTTTCGATTCCACGATTTGCTTGTGGAGCCTTCATTGTTTATATTATGTACTCCGCAGGTACTACATATTTTCCATCTGGACAAGAAAGAACGGAAATTTCAGTTGGAAGTCATGAGGATCAGACAATAGCCGTTCTCCCGGTTAGTTGTTTTTATTTTCATTACAACACAATGCAACCTGGATGCGTGGCAATTTCGGAATAAAATCCCGACATTGCCTCAAAACCATGCCAGATTACAATGTGATGCAAATGAAACCATTAATCTCTCTTGAAGAACTACGTTATATAACCCCCGTTAGCAGATCTTCACTACCATCTGTTTATAACACTGTCAATTCGCAGTGCTTGAATGAGTCGATAATCACTTGGCTTGTGATTGAACACGACCAAACCTATACATTCTCTGTTGTCTCATAATTCTTCCATAAAACAGGGGGAAGGGAGGGGGGAGCGCTTATTCGAAGGGAGGCGCTAATGCGGAACGGAACGTCACTCGGACCCTGTAAACGAGGTTGAACGTCACTTAGAGCTGATGATGGTCACTCAACGACCCAGACATGATGACGTGAAAGGTGTTGTATTATCACTGTGTACCAAAACAAAAGCCAAAAGAAACATTCTTGCATTCACCTATACGATTCCTCTGGCAATTAACAACTCATGATCAGTACTAAGTAAACGATCCTTGATTTTAAAATGCACCATGACAAGTCTCACCTGAACTTCTATGCCCCTTTGCTACGAGAAGAAAGAAAATATGGAAAACGCCCTTTGGCCACCAGCACATTTTCACGGCCGAGATTTAATTCGCATCAAGGAATTCATGAATGACTACAAGTGACTTGACGGTTACGGTGGAACAGGGAGAGTTTTGCCAGCTCGTGTCATTCATGTTAAAATCTATCTCAGTAGTTTTTGAAACATGAAACGCACGGAAAATGTGTCAGAGACGACATGCACCGATCGAGATGAAGAGGAAAGCTGGGCACGCGAAATTCCCATCTTTGTAATATATCAGGCGTCCACTGCAAGAATAGCACGCGGAATCAAATTACTTTTAATTCATGCCCTTGATTGTCTTAATTGACAAAAATATGACGGAGAAGTGCAATAGTGCAGTGCAAATAAATGTTGTTGTTGTGTACACTTCACTATATTCAAGCTTGCGGTTTCAGTTAAGTCTGGAATTAAACTGACTGTAGTTGTAGTAGTTAACTGAGTCCTGAGAATGCTTCTGGTTTCATGACTGCAGTGCAGTGTAAATGCATTTGGGTCGGCACACAAGTCATACATGTACGTGGAGGGGGTGAGTGGGGAAGGTCTGAAAGGGTCCAGCGCCGAGAGCCTCGGCTCCAAATTTCGGTTTCCATCAGCTGATGTGTAGCCAACCATGGCGGCAATTTCGATTTTTTTGGAGCTGCTAATTTCGTAAGGAAACAAGGTATGTACAATTCTATTTTACAAAAATGTAGTTAAACTCTTGCCTTATAGGAGGACGAAATAGAGTCGTTTGTAGTCGAGAGGGCGAAACGGACATGGGGTAGACTGCTAGCAGTCCCTTCCAAGAAAGTCGCGAAGGCGCGCGCGAAATAGAAAGTCGCGAAGGCGCGCGCGAAATAGAAAGTCGCGAAGGCGCGCGCGAAATAGCCGAGCGAAAGCGGAGGGAGCGTGGAGTCTCTTCTCGTGTTTTTCTCCTCGCTCCAGCGCTGTGTGCTCTCGGTTCGCACGCTCTCGAGACTATCTAGAAAGGGACTGCTAGCAGTCTAGACATGGGGCGAAACGACCTGTTTCTCTGAGGTACCCAACTGGCTTTTTAGCCCCTGAAAACTACAACGAGCACCCCCATTCTTCCCCCAGGTTGGCACATAAATTGGTTCTTCACAAAGGTTAGAGTTGATGACTCCCTCTACGATGGACTATGACAAAAATGCTTGCAGTTTTTTGCCTAAGGGAGGACTCAGTTTGCAACCAGCAAAGTATTGAACACAAGTGTCAATTTTTAATGTAAAATTTTTATAAACAATCACAGGCCAAGGGATAATTAAATCTCAGCTACCATGTAAAAACTCCATCTGTCATGTACATGTGTAGGATTGAAACTGGTTAAAACTTTTCAAAACAAAGTAGTTCTAATTGATTTTCCCCTTGCTATGGGTGCAGTTGATCAATTTACGAACAGACTGCTTGCAGTGGCTCCTAAATTATAAATTGCTCACAGGTTAGTTCACATATCCTTTTTGCTTTGCAATTATTGTATTTTTAGTTAAATAGTATTATCAAACTTAACATGTTCTTTAAAATGACTCCATACAATCTCTAATCCACAATAGAATTTAGGAACATTCTAACTGAAGACTGGCAACCTCATGCTGGGATCAGGCAGTTTATTACATATAATTCTACGTACAACACTTAATGGAAAATAGTGGAAAACTACCATCATAGATACCATAGTAATGGCCCTTTGTTCTAGATTCCATAAAGAGAATCCTACATACTGATTAAGAACTATGTATTCACAATCATCAAGAAATAAGATACAATACTAATGACAATTGGGGGTAAATTTAATTTATACAGTGAATCAGAACCGCCTATGGAGTGGGAAGCTAAAAACTACTAAACTTGATTACTACTTATTGCTATTGCTCTGGTAAAATTACTGTGATGTCTTTAATGTACAGGATTTTCTATAGTCAAACAATACATGTCAAGGATTAGGCAATACCTAGGGAAATACAAGATCTCATAGTAGGTACTCAATAAATCTTTGTGACTTGCAATACTTGCATGCTGCAAAATTGCACAGTTAAGGAGTAAACTCTAGCCCTGCCTAGCCACAAGTATATAACAGCACTCTATGTTTAGATTCGTATTAAATAATAGGATTTAATATTCACTATTAATTTTTTCTCACTGACAGCAGTAAAAGTGTAGTTGCACAAAATCTTTTAAATTCTCTTCCTGAAATTTTGTTACTCCGGAAAATATCCATATACCCCCACAGAGGGGATTTTCAGTTTTTCAGCCACCCCCTGACCTATATAATTTTTGCCGTTGAGATCCCCTCCTCTTTCTAATTTCCAATACTGCTCTGTGAAGTGGGTAATGTTATTCTCCGGAACACTAATACCTTATTAACAACAAACTAATAGCAAACTGGAAAAAAAAAATTTCTTTTATGACTGAGAAAATTGTGATTGGCTGAGAACAGGCCAATTTGTTGTTAATATTTAATTTACACCCAGTGTAATTTTCTCAGTCATAAGAAGTGAGTAATCTTATGAAAGCTCAGACAAGCAGTTAAGGGATTTTCACTACTCGCATTATATTATTTAGAAAATTATTTCAAATTACACTGTCCTTAAGGCGCAATTTTGAGAGTATTTTTCAGATATCACTCATTGATATCATACACTGTCTCGCATTCGTACCATTACCTATACTAATTAAAAAGTTCGGATCAAGAAAAATAATAGATATATACATGTAGAACTAGTTACAGGGTTGCCACAGGTAAGGTCAAGGAAAAGTCAGGGAATTATAATTTTGAGTCAGGAAAAATTGACACTGAAGAAACGTCAGGGAAAATTGAAATAATTTAACATGGCTTCGGAGGCTGGCTGGAAGAAACATTTAGGGCCGGGCAGCTGTGATCTCAACAACATTGTTCTTTAATAAAGAAGAAAAATTTGTTGAACACTTGCTTGCCTTTGAAAGGATGGTCCTAAGTTCATGTCAAAAACTATACTAAATCTGACATTTTGTTTTTTTTTGTGGTCAGGAAAATGCTATTTTTATCAGGGAAAGTCAGAGAAAAGTCAATTTCAGTATGTCTGTAAATTGATGTCTGTGGCAACCATGTAATTATAAAAATTTATTTGTATGTGAAAAAGTTGCTTCTCAGGTTGGTAATAGAGAAAACTGTCTTGAAAACTAGAATGAATGCTGACACTGTAGCTTTACCTTACAGTGAAAACAGCTTATTGTCTTCAGATTAAATAAATAATATAATCTTGATTCATTAATTTCAAATGCCCAACTGAATTTAAATTATGACATAATTCCACCATATAACCTCCACTGAGTCAACTCAGCATAATTGTTTTCAGTAGAATTGTTGCATTAAAATTATTATTAGTCGTACAGTAAAACCTTGAATCAAATAAACCTTATTTTTCAGTGGAATTTTGCTTCAGTTGTTTTGCCTTTCTCGTCACAGGTATTGCTATAGCTGGGATTGTACATGTAACTGATCATGAGTGTTTGTCTTCGTCTTGATCGTTTTTTGTACAGATAAGCAAACAGACTTAATAAAATAAATACCGCAGCTGCCAGGATACCCACTAGTATAAAGATCCAGACCACTTCACGTTTGCCACCTGAAAGAACATAGAACTATATTCTAAAATGTTGCAGTGGTATAAATATATACATGTACATGCAAGCAAAATTAACACCTGTGACTTCAGGGTTACTTATTAAAAATGAAGTGAGAGATTAAAATAATTCCAGAGTTTTTATTCTCTCCTCTACTTCTCTTGAACCCATGAGAAATTCTCCATTTTTCATAGAAGGAAGTACAAGGCAATAAATTTGCATGGTGACGTAGCACAGTCAAAAGGTCACTTAGATGCTTCTTGTTTCTTTTTATTTTTTAGGTGCTTTTTATGTAATGCATCCCCTCAATTTTGAGACAGATAACTAGATAATTATAATAAGGAAGGTATTAAGGTTTGACTGCATATTAAATGCAGCAAACGAAGTAATGTATGTGACCTCATCTCAGTAAGTGACTACTGCAAGTATTTATGAACTAACCATCAGTTTCTTGTTAGTGGTGACCTCCATCCCTTAAAGGGCCCTAGTCAGCCTCCGTCATTTCAATGCCATTGAAATAATTGATATTGTATGGTGAAGCGAAATCTTATTGCTTTACTGTTAGTTTTGTTCCTAAAGGTATGTTAAATTATCTTTAATAGTTTCATGGTGACTTAGTTCGTTTTGATATGCTCTGAATAAATTATAATAGCCAAACTCTGGCCTGTAAACAAAAACAAAGGTGTGGCTGACTACAGTCATTTAACAACTCTCTCTTACTGCCAGCATTAATGAACTCACCCTGAGGCCCTGGCTTTGAACTTGGTGTCACAGTCAAATTTGTAGGTACTGCACCAGCTGAAATTGATATTTTAAAAGCAAAGTAGTGTAAGTTGTGAACCCATCCCTACAACTATTAACCTAAATGTGGTAAATAGTAAAGGTAAAGTCTGCATATGAGCCAAGTGGCCCATCAGGCCGGAGCTTATCTCAGTTTCAGTAGCATGAAGCGACTAGGAGTATTTCTTCTCCCCCCTGGATGGGATGGTAGTCCATCACAGGGTTAACCCTCAGCATTAAATTCGCTGGTACCCATTTATACACCTGGGTGAAGATCTAGAGAAACACTGTCAGAGTAAAGTGTCTTGCATAAGAACACAACACAATGTCCCTGGCCTGGGCTCCAAATCAGAACCCTTGCTGCGGAGTTGAGCACACTAACCATGAGGACACTGCACCTCCCAAAAGTCATAAATGACATCTATTATTTAGCATTAATAAACTCACCATCAGGATCTGCCTTTGAACTTGGTGCCACAGTCAAATTTGTAGGTGCTGTAAAAGCTGAAATTGATACAAAAAGCAAATTAAATAATGACCTCATCCCTACAATTCTCTCTTACCCGAATGTCTTAATTTTAATGCCATTAGTTTAACTGCCAGTATTTATGAACTCACCATCAGCATCTGCATTTGAACTTGGTGTCACAGTCAAATTTGTTGGTGACATTCCAGCTGAAACTAATATTTTTGTAATCAAATGTTAGTTGTGACCTGAGTCATCCCTACAACTCTATATTATCTATATGTCATAATGATGTCTATTATTAGTTACAGTGCCAGCATTAATGAACTGACACCTTCAGGATCTGGCTTTGGACTTGATGTCATAGTAAAATTTGTAGGTGCTGTACCAGCTGAAATTGATGTAATGGAATCAATATTTATTTATTAAAGGGGTGGAAAATGATGTTAACTTTTCACATGGTCCATCCATTAAGGTTTTCAGCTGTATTTGACATGATTAAAAATGGGTATCGAAAACTGAAAAAAATGGAAACCCCTTTAAGCCCCAATAGTGCTGATTGGCACACCACGTCATAGCATTGTGAATATTTAATCAATTTCTATGACTTTTTGCCACAAGTTGTCTTGCAGAGATCTGCTCATTGAAGTCATAAAACTGTGACCCCCTCCCTAGGATATATGATCGACCATCCCCACAATTTTTCAATTTCTTTTTTGAGATGCACATGGGATGCCATGTGCACTAAGAGCACCAAAATAAGGTATAGTTTAGAGGTATATACCTAATACAATAGAAGATTGGCACATTTTTGTAAGTTTTCATTTTTGCATTTTAAACTCATTTCTCTCAAAATGACAACATCCTTCATAGCTGCTGATGTCATTTTCAAACTAAGGTAGCTTAAGGTAACTTAAGTAGCTTTCAAATGGTATATTTTTCACAGGCAGGGAGCCTGCGTGCTGTATTTGTTGATTTGGGAAAAATGGCTGTTTGCCTCAGGGCTTAAAGGGTTAAGAAAACTGGAGGATTAAAACATGGGTAAAGTCTGCATAAAAACAGGAGATAGTTATTATTATTACCTGGTGCCAATTTGCTGGTTGGTTTCTGAGTTAGGTAAGTCTGGTTTGACATATTTACCTCTGTGAAGTAAAGCAAGACAACTTTCTGAGCGTGATGAATCTTTTTGACTGAAATGTGTGTCAAAAAATATCCATAGTCATCCCACAGGGCTGGGGTTCATTTGATTTTCCAGCAGAGAGAGGGATTTTATAAAGCCAGAATTTTTTTTTTAAAGGAAAGTATGAAAATGAACTGGAATTTCCAGATGGGTGGCGTGGGTATTCAAAATAACCAAAAAACTCCTGTGGGGAAGTATACTTCTCAGCTAATTTTGTGACTGCAGTCCACTGCAGAGAAAACGTTTAAGCTCTAATAAGTAGAAAAACAACAGACACAGTGGTACAGGAAGGACACAACCAGTTGTGTTTATTGGAGACAAGAAAAGAAGAGGCTAACAGACAAGCAATTACATGGATAGTGTAAACTATGAAACTAAAATTAATGTAAATAAAATACTAGAAAAAATTAATTTCGGCCAGGTGCAAGTGGGAAACTGGCTGTGTCGAGTGACTAGCACAAGAGGCTACAAGGCTCCAATACCATGATGTGATATAAAATCACTAGAGGACACTGCGGCAATAATTGCAAATTC
This sequence comes from Micromussa lordhowensis, assembly GCA_964020085.1. NCBI lineage: Eukaryota > Metazoa > Cnidaria > Anthozoa > Scleractinia > Lobophylliidae > Micromussa > Micromussa lordhowensis. The sequence goes on along the minus strand of CAXHUQ010001455.1, from coordinate 2,817 downwards.
CGAACATAAACACATGTATTTTCTGGAATTTATAATGCATTCATTTCATAGACTTTTATTTTTGAATTGAAAAAAAAGTTTCTCTGGTTCTGCAGTCAGCGAACTGACATGAAGTAGTTTTGTACATCATGAATCAGAAAACATCCGACCATCAGGCCTGAAGACTTGTCATGGAAATAATATGCAACTTGTTCCTGTGCTCTAGATATCAGTGCTTTTTACCACAGTTTCTGTGAGATGTTTGAAGGTGCAACATAGCTTTAGTTGAATGTGGGATGAGAGTGCTAAAATCTTTCACTTTTTTTGGTTAGTCGTTGACATTTTTTGGTTATTTGCTCAGAGGAGGGGGATACTCTACCAAGTTCTACACAGGGAACCTCTACCTTGAAGTTCAACCCCTTACCCTTTTGTCAGCCTGCCCTTTTGTTTAGTATTTTGAGAGAAAAGGTACCCCTTTCATATACCTTTAATTGAAAAAGGTCCCCCTTTCACATACTTTCATAGATGGCGTATATCATGAATAAATCACCAAAAAGGGGAGTCTTCTTGTCATTAATAAATGAAATGATACAACCATAAGGTGCATGTGTTCGAAATGTTTTAATCAAAGGCCCTTTGAAATAACTAAATGATGGATTTCCCTACCCTTTCATATACCTCAGAAGCCTAAGAATGGTACCCTTTTGGGCAGAGCCTCCTGATAGGCCATTATAGGGAGTAACCCCCCTGTAACTTGTGGTATAAGTCTTGAGAACAAACTTCTTTGTCATGCCTACAGTAGTGTTCAATGTACAACAATGCAGGAGCTGAAGGCATATGGCTAAATTTTTCAAACCGTTTAACCGTGACACAGCTCCTTTAAACGATCCTGCTTCATGGTGCTTCTAAGGTAGGTTTTTGGTCTTTGTAAGGTAGAAAATGGGCACTGTTTGGAAATCACCGATGCCACAGGTAATGTCAAATATAGCACAATCTACACAGGTTTTGGACCTCTCCTAGTAATATATGTTTTGGTGAAAGGAGTTTAATTTGCAAATGGTTCCTATATAGTTAACGTTGATGAAACAATTTGTGAAAAGATCATGAAACTGAAGATTTTTCCAAACCACTTTTATGCTACGCTAGGGATATTTTTGGCAACAAAATGGTGGGTGGGCTGATGAGCTCTCCCAAATTTTCGTTCTCCCCATTGCTCCTTCCTGCGATGTTACCTATGTTATTTACCTGAAGAAATCCTACCTGATGTAGGTCCATTATATACACACTGACGGTCTGGATGTATTCCTAACATATGTAATGTGAAGGAAACTGGGCTCAGCTTGACCATTAGTTCTTTTGTTCCAGTGGCAAATATGGTGTAAGTCCCATTGATATTTTTTTTGTAAGACATATCTAAAGTGTTATTATAGCACAAAGCCGCAGTGCTTGAATCCACCACACAGTCTGTGCTACTTGAATATATCTTTCGACATGCATATTTTTGATTTGTCAAACAGGGTTTCAAACAAATCCCATCGGAACCTGGTAATGTCGGCGATTCCCCGACATCAACACTTAATGTTAAGTTGCCGTCGATCTCCTCTACGTGACAGGGATTATTGGCACCACAGTGAGTTGCTTGTGTATTGATAGCTGAAAAAGAATGTTCAAATTTTACCACTGTGTGTAAAATATTTTTTTTTCAGGGAAGTTCAAAGGCGATTTCCAGTCTGTACTGCACGGTCTCAGCACCCCAATGTTCATAAACATAAGTTCCCACTTGATGGAATACGAATCTATGTTATTTGTTACAAACCACATGCCTTATCTTTGAGACCTTTCAAAATGAAATTCTTTTTCCAATAGCTTCATTGATTTTTACAGCTGCAAAGTTGTTTCATCAAGTGATATGAGAAAGACCGAAGCATACAGCTTTGATCAACCGCTTCGCATCCGCAATGGAAGTTGTTTTACCTCACGTAAGTAGTTGCGAAATGTTCACATTTTGTGATGTCTTACACGGGACAAAACAAAAAAACGCAAACAAATGAAACTCTCGAGAGTGCGCAGTACGGACTTGAAATCATCTTTAACTACATACATTGTATCACAACATATTTGCTATTTTGTTCCTGATTACTGACGCCAATAAGTATATGTGTTTCGCTAACATGCATGTGTGAGCGAGATGCACACTTTAGTTCAGAAGCCGATAAGGGTCACACGTTGTCGCGTTAAAGCTAAAGGGGCGGGGGTGGGGGTGGGTGCAGTCTTGTTAGACTCTCGCAGAGAGCAGTGCTAGTCTTTGAGGGAGTACTATCGCACTTTTGTATCCTTTCATATTTTCATCTTACGTTCTCCTTCCCCCCTCTTCAAAGCTGTCGCTGTCACGTTGTCGCGTCTAACGAGTTGTTGCTTGTGCTCTCGTACTATTCTTGGTTTTCACGTGACGTCATCAATATTCTAAAATGTAAAATCACTGAGCCCCTGAGTTTTCAGCTTTCTTTGGTCATTAAACATGCTAAATATATTTACTTTTGAAGGTTTTCAGTTCAATAGCGACCCTCATTTTTATAGTAGGGCATTTTTTTGAAATTCGCCACAGGACATCAAAGGACATCAAAGATGGCCTAGAATGTGTCACGTATGCCTGAAAAAAATTACTAATTCAGTGATTTTTAGCAATCTAAACTGTTGTGGTATTGTGGAAAGTGTTAATGTGAATATCTGCTAGCTCAAAAGGGCGAATGGGTCGATTTTTATAGCAGAATTCAATTCCAGATGTTTTCATTGATTTCCGGCGGCCATTACTGTGTCCCTCTCCAGGATACAACTATG
>CAXHUQ010001453.1:0-15000 GCA_964020085.1 Micromussa lordhowensis | reverse complement strand
TCAACTTTATGGGAACAGTAAGAATGCTCATGGAGAAGTGGGGCGAGATGGTCGAGGCGAACGGACGTGTCTTTCAGTAGAGCGCCTCTGGTGGCCCTTAAGAGCCGAAAAAAATGCGGGAAGGTTTGAATTATGACAAATAAGAGAGATAATCGAAGAAGACAACGTAGTCAGTTAAGCAGCACGTCAAGTGAAGAAAACTCTCCAGCGACTAAGAAGTTAACAGCGACGAATAGTGACGCCACGAGGTTTGGCGTCCCTTCGAGATCAGCGAACATGCCAACAGCAGCGGGAAACCTTCAAGTGCCCGAGGAAGTCTCTCAAGAAGAACCGAGCAGAGGTGAGATTTGGAAAATACTGATAAATATACAGGCGAATGTCGCCAAACTTCTGAATGAAAATCAAGAGCTACGGAAAGATATTGAAAGTTTGAAAGAGTCGATACAGTTCAGCGATGAGCAAGTAGCAATAGTCAAGAAAGAAAATGAAGAACTCGCTCAAAAAAATAAGGTTTTGGAGAACAAAGTTTACGACTTGGAACAGCAAGTGCGAAATCACGAATTCGACCACGATGCGCTAGAACAATATACCAGGAAATTTAATGTCGAGGTGCACGGTATACCGGAATGCGAAGGTGAGAACTTGGCAGATATTATCATCAAAATAGGCCAAAAGATTTCAGTTGATATAACTTCTCAAGATATCGACATAGTACATCGACTGCGTAGGAAGACTCCGACCACAAAGCCAATCATCGTGAGATTTACTTCTTACAGGAAGAAACGAGAATTCTACCAAGCTAGGTTCAACTTGAAAACGACAAAAATTTCAGAGATCATTGCATCAGTGCAACACGAGGTCGAAGCTAGGATTTATATCAACGAGAACCTGACACAGAGAAGACAGGAACTTTTGGCTAAGGCCAGGAAAATGAGGAAAGCAAAAAAACTCGTCCGAGTTTGGACTTCAGATGGAAAACTTTTCGTCCGCAAAACTGAAGAATCCAGACCAGTAAGAATTAGTGAAGATTGGGATTTAGAAAACTTGGCAACCGGATGAAATCATCACCACTCACGCAACTTATATCCTTTTCAACAGGAAATAGCTCAATGCATCTTACGACTAATTATCTAAGATATATCTTAGTTTGATTTGCTCCAGGTGACTTTCTCGGTTAGATTTTCGGTTTAGGGGGGCAAAACTCCGACTAAAATACAATCATAGTCACACTTATTGGATTGCTCGCCAAATACTATTTGTTCATTTGTTGTGGTTGCTTGTGTGAGATTTTTGAGCGCTCACAAAACTTAGTATTTTTTCGTGGTCCTTCTAATGTATTAATTTTAATTTTTTATTGTGTCTTGTTATCTGCATTGCTAAATTTCGTGTTTGTTACTCTATATCGAGAAAATTTTGCGAATCATCTAAATTATCCATATTATTTATCTGCAATCTTCAATATTCTTTTAGGTGGTAGGTTAACAAGTTTTGTTTTGTTTATCGGCGGCTTCTGCAGTCCCCTATTTACCATATACACGTACGATGCCTCTTAGATTAATATCGCTCAATGTTAAGGGCATGAGCAATTTAAAAAAAAGACGAACAATATTCACTTGGTGTCGAAAACGCAATGCAGATATAACATTCCTGCAAGAAACACATTCTACGCTTCAAATAATGATTCAATGGAAAAATGAATGGGGTGCAAAGCTGATCAGTAGCCATGGAAGCTCTAATTCACGTGGAGTGGCAATTATGATAAAAAATAACCTTGACTGTACAATCCATCATACAGTCATAGACCCCATGGGACGATATATAATTCTAAAAGCTGACATAAAAGATACTACATATCTGTTAATTAATGTATACGCTCCGAACAAGGACAAAGATATTATATATTTTTTTGAAAATCTTCTTAACACGTTGAAAAAAGAAAATCTTGACTCTGAGGAAAATATTGTCATGGGAGGCGATTTCAACTGCCCTCTCAATCCAGCGATTGACAAAAAAGGAGGCACACTTAATGAACGAAAATCGGTCATATCCTGTATTAGGGATTGTTTACAAAATGAACTTGATTTAGTCGATATATGGAGAATTAAAAATCCAGACATTAGTAGCTTTACATGGAGTCAAAAATCTCCAAGAATTTTTTGCCGTCTAGATTATTGGTTAATTTCGAATAAGTTAAGTGATTTAGTGACATCGACTGAGATAACTCCTGCTATTAGAACTGATCACGATGCGATCTCTTTAGAAATTGGAGAGCTGGAAGATGAGCTTAGAGGTCCTGGTTATTGGAAGATGAATTGTTCCTTGTTAGCGGATGAAGAGTATGTAGATAGTTTTACAGAACTGATTCCAATCTGGGTTGCCGAGGGACGAAAAGAACTGTCAGATGATCGCAGTGTTTGGGACTGGATAAAATATAACATCAGAGCTCATGCTAGCTGGTATTCAAAAAAAAGGTCGAAAGAAAGGGGTGAGAAAGAATTAAGTCTTCAAAACGAACTTAAGGAGGCAAAACAAGCGTCGGAAAAAAACCCTTGTGATTCTCTGATCTCTCGCTATCACGAAGCTCGGGAAAATCTAGAAGCCTTCTACGAAGAAAAAACAAATGGCATAATAATACGTGCTCGAGCTCGTTGGCATGAACACGGAGAAAAGAGTACAAAGTACTTTTTGAACCTGGAGAAAAGAAACCATGTTAAGAAAAATATACGAAAGTTGTACATAAATGAAAAAATTAATACAGATCCGGCCAATATATTGAAAGAACTGGAACGCTTCTATTGCAAGTTGTATGCAAGTGGTCACAATGATCCGGGAATCGATCAAAAAAGATCTTCATTTTTGGATGATTTGAATCTTCCAGAACTCTCCGAGGAACAGAAAGTTAAGTGTGAGGGTAAAATTTCGTCAAAGGAATGTTTTGATATTCTAGACAGCTTTCACAGTAATAAAACTCCAGGGAATGATGGTATTCCCAATGAATTCTATAAAAAATTTTGGCCTCTAATTAGTGATAGTTTTATTAGGTGTGCAAATGAATGTTTTGAAAAAGGTGAGATGTCCTGCTCCCAAAAACAAGCTGTGATCACTCTTATTGAAAAAAAAGGAAAGGATCGCTCATGTGTTGAAAATTGGCGTCCGATTTCTCTTGTTAATGTTAACACAAAGATAATGTCCAAAGTAATTGCCTCAAGAATTAAAAGTGTGTTATCTAATATTATTCATCATAATCAGACAGGTTACGTTAAAGATCGCTTTATAGATGAAACAATTCGATCTATCTATGATATAATGGATTATACTGTCGAGGAAAGCATTCCAGGACTACTGATTTTCATTGATTTTGAAAAAGCTTTTGATAGTGTAGAGTGGGATTTTCTTTTTAAATGTCTTGAAGCTTTTAATTTTGGCTCAGACTTTCTACACTGGATTAAAACTTTTTATAAAAATGTTCAGAGTTGCATAATGAATAATGGCACTGCTTCAAATTATTTTCCACTCGAACGAGGTGTTCGGCAGGGAGATCCACTCTCCCCTTATCTTTTTATAGTAGTCGTGGAAACTCTAGCAATTGCGATTCGTCAAAATCAAGATATAAAAGGAATAAGTATTGAGAACGAGGAAACGAAGATCCTGCAATACGCAGATGATACAACTGCAGTGTTATCGGATATAAGCTCGGCTGAAAAATTATTTGAATTGTTGAATTTTTTTAAGGACATTTCAGGTCTTAAAATTAACTGCAAAAAAACAGAGGGTATGTGGATTGGGTCGATCAAAGAAAATAAAGCAAAACCTCTTGGAATCAAATGGCCTAATGAGCCGATAAAAGCCCTCGGAGTTTACTATACGTATGATGTAAAACTTCTCAGAGAAAAGAACTTTATTGAAAGACTGGATAGCATTAAAAAACTTATCAATATTTGGTCCTCAAGAGGTTTATCCATCTATGGTAAATTGACAATAATCAAATCTTTTCTTATCCCCAAATTTGTTTACATATGTGCATTACTACCAACACCAAATGAAGTGTTAAAACAGTTAAATCAATTACTATTCAAATTCTTATGGAAAGGTACAGACAAGGTAAGACGTGTGTCGGTGATAAATGAATATAGGGAAGGTGGCTTGAAAATGATTGATCTAGAGACTATGGTTAAATCTTTAAGACTAGCATGGTTGAAACGAATTTTTAATAGTAATGATGGGACATGGAAGAGGTACTTAAAATACCAGCTGAAATCCGTAGGAGGTCTTTTCTTTATAAATTGTAATTATGATGTCAATGACTACACAATCTCTTCCCAATTTTATCGCGAACTCTTGTTGTGGTGGACACAGTTCCGTGGAACGTTTGCTTCAGAAAGCAATTGGCAGAGAGTTATTTGGAATAATAAAGAAATACGAATAGATAAAAAACCGGTATATTTTAAAAATTATCATGAATCTGGAATTGTCTATGTAAATGATCTTTTATTTAATCTTAGCAGCAATGACTCTTTCAGCTATTTTGCAAAAACAATTAGTAAAATCAATATTCTTCAATGGGCAGGCCTTCGACATTCTATACCTGACTTTTTGAAAGGCGATTACACATCTCCGCCATTAACCTCTCCTTCATTTCTGATTCACAACAACACCTTTGATGTGACGAAAAAGAAATCGAAAGATTATTATTTATTACTAGTCACAGAAAAAGCACAGCCTCCAAACATTATTCATAAATGGAAAAGCGATTTTAACCTTTCGGATGATCATTTGAGAGAATTTTTTCTGTTACCTCATTCTGTTGCGCTCGAATCTTATGTTAAAGCTTTCCAGTACAAAGTGCTTCATAATATATTGTATACCAATAAAAAATTATTCAAAATCAGTTTCAGAACAGATGTTTGTACTTTTTGTGAGGCCGAACCAGAAACTTTGTACCATATTCTTTACCAGTGCCCTTATTCAAGGCGATTTTGGAACGATTTTGAATCTTATTGGTGCCTATTATCAAATCAGCAAGTTCGTCTTTCTTTGCAGAATGTTATATTTGGTATCATATCTAAGCAATGCCCTTCAACAAAATTACTAAATTACTTTATTATTGTTGGAAAGCTGTTTTTGTGGGACTGCAGAAGAAACCAAATAAAACCTAAAATTAAAGGTTATCAAAACAAAATAGTAAAAAAATATGAAACTGAACGTAAAATAAAAAAGAAGGATTATTTTGAAAAAAAATGGATATTTAATCCTGGTCAGAAATCAAATTAATATATAAGCAAATTTAATATTTCAGTAATTTAGGTTGTTCGCTCTTTGTAATCGATAAGTTATTCAATGTTCAATCTTTTTTTTTTTTTTTTGTCTTTTTTACTTTTTTTTCTTGTGTAGTTTCTTTTTTGTTTGTTTTGCAATTTGTAGTATAACGTGAGTTAATGATGTAAATTAAGACCCATCTAATAAATTTTAGCCTTTTTAAAATTGATGTAAGCTTGAATGAAAATAAAAATGTGGGAAAAAGAAAAAAAAAAAAAAGAATGCTCATGGAAAACATCTTCAGCGATATCAAGTGGAAATTGCATGGTTGCGTCAACCATAGTTCTCTGATTGCTGGTATCATTATCAAACTGAATCTCTTCTAAACTAACTAATGTTTGCGTGAGTCCGACATGATCGGACGTGGTTTTTGAGCGGAGCTTTAGTTCACTTCTTTTCATAATATTCCTTGGTATTTTTAACCTTATTCACATCTTGGAATGATGCTATGTAGTGTCAATTTCAATGAAGAAGATTGGTGGGAAACATAAAAGAGGAGAAAGAGGTTCTTTGGAAGAAGAATACAACGCTTCGAAACGATCCAATATGGCGGATAGTGTCGAGGAGGAGCTAATTGGTGATGTCACTCACCAAATCTAATGGATATCAAGGAGATGTTAGTTGATATACAAATTACAGTCGCAACGATACTCAGGGAAAACCAACAACTCAAGCAAGAAATTCTAGAGCTGAAATTCGCCCCAAATGCCAATCAAAGGGAAACGGAGAAGCTTAAAATGCAACTGAGCAAAGCTGAGAAAACAAATGACACGTTGAGAAATGAGCTTAGTCACACGAGGAGGAAACTGAACGATCAGATCGAAGAAACAAATAGATTGGACGACAAATATGATGACCTGGAGCAGTATTCATGTAAAAACTCGTTGGAAATCTTGGGCGTACCCGAAGGCGCATACACAACCGACAAAGTTGTTATCCGTATTGAGGAAGCCGAGATCAAACGAGATCAAACCGGAGGATATAGAAATATCACATAAACTCAAAAGAAAAAAACTAAACCCGTAATAGTTAAATTCTTGAGCCACAAAGTTAAATCAAGTTTCTACAAAGCGAGAACCAAGGTTAAACATGTGAAACCTTCTGACATATTTCCAAGCGATGCTTTCACGTCTCGAGAGGAGCAGCATATATTCATCAACGAAAATCTTACGAGCTATCGAAGAGAGCTCTTCTGAAAGACAACTAAGTTGAAGAAAGATAACATGATTACCAGCTCTTGGACAATGGATGGAAAAATATTCGTTAAGACATCGCCAAGCGGAGCACCGGTAAGGATTTATAATGAAGAGGACTTAAAATTTCTTAACTAAAAACAAATCTGTTGAAAGGAAGGGACTACGGACTGGATTTCTGAGCGAAAGAATTCCTAAAATAGGTCTGTTTTTTAAATTCATTATTGATTTTGTTTTGTTTTGTTTTGCTTTGTTTAGTGTTGACAATTGTAAATGCGAGGGGAAGTCAGAACCGAATTTTTTATGCCAAAATTTATCCTTAAATGCATAAAATACAACAACAGAAATGTTCGGTAATTTCATTAAATGTAACAGGTCTTAGAGATACGGTTAAGAGAAGGAGCATTTTTACGCATTTAAAAGATCAGGAAGCCAATTTTTATTTTCTACAAGAAACTTTTTCTAACGTAAACGACGAGGCCATTTGGAGAAATGAATGGGGAGGTGAAATTTACTTTTCTCACGGGACTTCTCATAGCAAAGGCGTTTGTATCTTGATCAATCGAGCGGTAAAAGAAAAAGTGACCTTTACATCCAGTGACGCGGACGGAAGGATAATCTTAATCAATCTTACCTATAACGGCTTAAAATTGTCATTTTGCAATATATACGCGCCCAACGACCATTCACAACAAATTGCCTCTTAATTGACAAATCGGAAATTACAACTCTTATATTAGGAGGTGACTGGAATTGCACATTATCTAGAAAAGACAAAAAAGGTGGTTCCCCCTGGAGGCCAACAGTATATAGGAATTTGGTGAATATTACAATGGATACCCTTGACCTTGTCGACATACAAAGAGCTCGGCATCCAAATGTCAACAAGTTCTCCTACAGGTCTAAAGTGTTAGGTGTGAAATCAAGGATAGACTTCTTTTTAATATCCAAGAGCTTGACAAAATTTGTGAAAAAAGTAGACATCCAAACCTCAATAGCACCAGATCACAACACGATATCATTATCATTGTCATGGCCGAACGAAAACCCTCGAGGAGCAGGGTTCTGGAAATTCAATAATTCCTTATTAGAGGACAAGGAGTACACAACTAAAATCTGGAATTATATCCTCAGCTCCGCGAAAAACATCATTATGTAAATGACCAACAGCTGTTTTGGGAAATGATTAAAATGGAAATAAGAAGCATAACCATTTTGTTTTGTAAAGGAAAAGCTCAGGGAACTCGAAAGCGTGAAGTGGAGATCAAAGAACAATAAGATGAGCTGGACAAAATAATCTGCAATAGCCAGAACCTCAATAACATCGATGAAATTCTTAGACAATATGATGATCTCATAAAAAGGAACTCCAACATCAATATGATAATAGAGGCAAAGCTGCAATCTTCAGGTCTAAATGCCGTTGGGTAGAAGAGGGAGAAAAAGCGACAAAATATTTTTTTTAATTTAGAGAAAAGAAATTATAATCGAAAAACCATAGATGAAATTAAATTGGAAAACAACGAAACAACTACTGATGAAACACAAATTCTGTCAGTGATCCAAATGTACTATAGTAATCTGTACAATTCTCAAACAACAGATGGACAGGACAGCTTTGAAATATTTACTGAAAACATGGAAATTCCTAAACTAGACGATGAAGAAAGAGATGCTTTAGACGGTCCCTTGACTTACGAAGAATGTAAAAAATCATTGGACACTTTAGAAAACGGAAAATCACCGGGCGAGGACGGTTTTACCGTAGAATTTTATAAGCATTTTTTTGATCTTGTAGGACCAGATCTATTAGCTAGCCTGAACGGAGCATATGAACTTGGCAGGTTATCAGTCTCTCATCATAGGGGCATAATTACTCTTTTACCGAAAGATGATGCTGAATTACTGCTTTTACAAAATTGGCGACCCATCACTTTACTTGCATCAAAGGCCATTGCAAGGCGAATTGAGCCAATGCTCTCAAAACTCGTACACTTGGACCAAACGGGTTTCATAAAAGGAAGATATATTGGAGAAAATATAAGATTAATAAACGATATTATGGAGCAAACTCAGGTGAACAACATTCCAGGTATACTAATATCAGTTGATTTTAAAAAAAAGCTTTTGACTCCCTGGAATGGTCTTGTATTCAAAATGCTCTCAAACTGTTCAATTTCGGTGATAGCTTAAGAAAATGGATTGAGATCTTTTACATGGACATAGAAAGCGCAGCTTTAAACAATGGTTTTGCAACAAACTGGTTTAAGCCCTCTAGAGGAGTCAGACAAGGATGTCCACTCTCGCCTTATCTGTTTATCCTGACAGCAGAAATACTATCAAACAAAATAAGACAAAACTCGACCATAAAAGGAATCAGAATTTTTGGATCGAAGATTAAACTAAGCCAACTTGCAGATGATACCAACTTATTTTGTGCTGATGTGGCTTCTGTTGAACAATCCCTGGAAACTGTAAACACTTTTGGGAATTTCTCTGGATTAGTGCTCAATGTAGAGAAAACAAAAGCATTCTGGCTAGGGAAATGGTTGAATAATAGAACCAAACCGTTAGGGATGAAATGGATGAATACTCCCACAAAATTATTAGGAATCTTTGTTTCTTATGACGAAAAAGGTAACAACAGAATGAACTTTAATTTGAAAGTACAAAAACTGCAAACCAATTTAGATATTTGGAAATCGAGAGGATTAACACTTTATGGAAAAGTGCTAACAATTAAATCTTTGGGATTGTCTAACTTAAGATACTCAATGTCAAATGTTAACGTCCCCAAGGAAATAGTGCCAATGGTAAAAGATAAAATGTTTCGTTTTCTTTGGAAAAATAAGAAGGACAAAATAAAATGAACTAGCATGTACCAAGACCTTTCCACAGGAGGTTTACAGATGATTGATATTGAGCTTACGATAAAATCGCTCAGACTTGCATGGATCAAAAGACTTCTCTTTAGGGATAACTGCAACTGGAAAGTAGTACCGGACTATTTCTTTAATAAACATGGAGGCCTCAATTTCCTGCTTCGATGCAACAATGATGTCAAATATTTAAGACACTTTCCAACATGCTATAGAGGGCACACATATAGCTGTCGGTCATTAAAGCTATCAAAGTCATCTTGTGACAGTAGTTTGACAATGTAAGCAGGTTGGATGAAGCCGGTGATGTTAAGACAAGTTGAATCCATTGTCGCTGAACCGTTTTTAAAATCCCGCGTCCATTGCGTTCCTCCATTAAGGGCCAGCAGTGTCTTTCGGTCCAACGTAGTGTTACTCTTGTAGTGGTCAAGCATATTGTAAAACTGGGTTAGTTCGTCATAAGCGCCAAGAACTTTGTTGTTTTGGGACATGACTTGGTGCAATTTTTCAATGGAGAAATGGTCCATGAGGAACCGCAAGGCTTAGTTACGGCAGCGATGGTCATCTGAAATGACCAATTGCACAATCTTAAACAATAGAGGCGTTGACAGAATAAGCCAGGCCCAAGAGAGACCGCACTTCGGGAGTCTTTGAAAATGTATGGTACATGTAAATCACACATTGTCGGCCTTCAAATTATTAATTAAAAACACAATTCCTTTTATTCTAGAAATCTGATAAACTAATTTGCAATTTCCACAATAAGTGGTCTGTTTCTCTCTAAAAAAAAACAAACAAACGAAAACAGTCTCCGTCCACAATCCATTCTCGGTAAACTAGACTTGTTCCAAATCTGTCGAGTACGGTTGACAATTTCCCTGAAAACTCAACTCTTCTGTTTTGTAATGACAATTCTGAAGTGTTACGGGAAACTTGCGTAAAATGTCGAAGATTGTACGGTTTTTTCTTCAAACTAGATGACAGGCAAAATCAAAGGCCCCCAGGAGATTTTAAGTGCGAAGGCGCAAGGAAAGCGTGAGATCTCGTGTTTATTTTACACTTTAAGAATTGCATAGTTTCTCGAGTAACAGTGACAATGTAACAGCAGAGTTTCTCTCCGAAGGGATCGATGAAGTTGTGTTTGAAACGAGACTTAAAAATAAATGGTAAAAGCTTTGTCCAAGAACTGCCTTATCCAGCATTTTTCCAAAGGAAAACACGTCACTTGCGGTGCTTTCTGGTGCGCCTGATTTGACTTCCGGTGCAATGTAGTCGCTGTCTGTTGTCCTCTTATGTCCCTGTACCTTCCTCTGATATTTTGATTTTCCAAAGTCAATGATGAGCGGGAAAAAATTGCCTTGCTATCCGCAATGCATGATGACATTGTTTGTTTTTAAGTCATTGTGCAGTAAGCCCTTGTTATGGATGTAGTGAAGTGTTTCGGCAAGCTCTTTGAAGACGGTAGCAGTCCTTTTCATGTTCATCATTTTGTTCCTCAACACTTTGTGAAGGGTTAAAGTGCCCCTGTGATCAAAATTTTCATATCCTATCTTCTCACATTTTCGTGTAGACTCTCTTACTCACCTTTCGAAATTTCAGTGCTTTACAAAGATTGGAAGTACTTTTTTCCCAAACATTTTGTTCGTGATTTTACGGCCGCCATTACTTGGCCTTGTGCCAAACTTTTTAGGAGGCTTGGCTACAAATTACTTGTAGTGACATCAGAGGCTCAACAAGAAAACTTCACATGGCTAATTTCCATATCGAAATTCATGGTGAAATTTGCTCTTGGTAACTAAAAGATGCCGTCAAGTTGCTGTACGGTGCAAGGCTGTAGCAATATATCAAACCATAGTGGTGGAATCTCTTTGCATCGTAGCCCTGCAAGTGGAGCTGTGCGTGATCAGTGGCTACGATTCGTTCGTACGCACCAGGCAAATTTCGCACCGCGAGGTATTTTTGTCATCTGTTCCGAACATTTTACAGAAAACTGTTTTGAGAGGGGCCTTCACGTTGATGGATCTAAGCGGAAAATCCATTCTCATGCTATTCCGATTGTATGGAAGAAGGGACCAGAGAAGCTATCCTCACACGATCGCGTAGAAAGGTATGTATGAACACATGAAATGTTCTGTTCTTTACATCCATCTTTTCAACGCATCGATCAACTTCCATACAACATCTGCACTCTTCAGGTTTTACAACCAACTCTAGCGAGCAGTTGGAGCATTTGCACCTGAGGAAAAAGTGGGAAAATGATCTAATTAATATGACAAGGCACACAAATTTCGGTGGATAGTTCAATGCCCATATAAAGCTTACATTTTTGTAACGTGGATGTGTAAATGTGTAGGCAGCCTTTCCACTAGTTAACCGGCCCAAAAAAACGTTTCCTGTCTACAAGCGACACAAATATAATAAAGAGCACTACAAACCAGTTTCGACGTCTTCTTCCCCAGAGAATCTACTCCAAAGCATCTCGTCTTCCTCTTCTTCTTGGGCTATTTGTTCCTGGTATTCCGCCGCTTCTTTCTCCGTGGCAATCGGCTCAATATTTTCGTAGTAAGGCAAGAAGTCTTCGTTGGCTGAAACAAAACTGTCGTCTGTAGCCTCGGATGATTGTTCTTGACTGCTTTCACTATATTCACTGGTATAATCGGACATTTCGACCTCGGAGACGCTATCCATAATGAAATTCGCATACAAATCTCACTAAAAACAACTCGAATGTTGAGCCTCTGACGTCATGATTAAGAAATCTGCTTTTCAATTGCGGGCTCATTTGGAACGAAATTCAGTAATGGCGGCCAAATTTTAAGACACTTTGGAGCCGAAAATTATTACGTTAGAGGGTTTGTTGTCAACGTTCTTTGTCAATTATACATAGTAATCAACCCAACGATTTATTCTGTAGCAGAATAAGGGCGAAAAAAAGATATGAATTTTCGTCCAAGGGGCACTTTAAACTTTTATTTCCCGTACCATCAAATTGTAGAACAATAGAGAATGGCTGATGTTTTGTACATATCCCGAAAAGAAATGGCAGGTTTGGGTGATCGCCAAGGTTCGTTAAAATATTGGCCTCGTGTAGCACTTCTTGCCTACAGCGTTCAGTCTCTTTTTTAGACCCATCCTTCCCTTTCATTTCCTTTACTGCGACTTTCATGCCACGGTACTCTGCGAGGAAAACATTTCCAAACATTCCTGACCCAATTGGCTCATCCGAAATCTTCTTCACTAAGGATGGATCAATTTCTCTTCGACCAGCAATTTGCAGCGTTTTCTCCGATCTGCGAGACGGACTTTCTCGACCTTTTCACAAGGTAATCCTCTTGATTCTAGGACTGTGCGTGTTTTGTTTGTTCCTCAGGCCTTTTCAGCGCCATCGCAACCATTTTTTGTCCCCTGCTGTGCGCTGTGATCGAGCTTTTAGGGATATTATCTTGATTTGCATCTTCTTTTATTTCAATTTTTCTCTTCTTTGTGGGTGTCTCAAGGCAAGACAGTGAAACGGAGTGCGAAATAGCCCTCACATCATCGGTATATTTCTCCTTTTTAGATTCGATGACTGGCTCGTTTACTTCTGGTGGGACCGGCTCTGGTCCCTGGTCTTGCTTGCCTCTCTGCTTTCGCCTTTCTTTAAGTTTCTCTTTCTTACAACGTTTTTGCCAATCACGTTTCTGTTTTTTCTTCTCTTCCTTATGATGGGGGCGAGAAAAATACCTTTGCTCTTTTGATTTTATCGTTGGTTTCTCAGCAGACATAGCAGCTGTGAGATTCTCTTATGATTGCAAGTACGACCGGAAGTGGACATTCCACTGTGAAAAATTAACCACACCAGGATGGTCGGTATTTCTTTTTTCTTTGGAGGGAAGGGTAAGAGCTAACG
Source organism: Micromussa lordhowensis (assembly GCA_964020085.1). Classification (NCBI taxonomy): domain Eukaryota; kingdom Metazoa; phylum Cnidaria; class Anthozoa; order Scleractinia; family Lobophylliidae; genus Micromussa; species Micromussa lordhowensis. The sequence goes on along the minus strand of CAXHUQ010001453.1, from coordinate 1,723 downwards.
ACAGAATGTAGGAGTTGTACCAAGGGAAAAAAAATATAGAAAGAGTAGCAGCCGGCCTGGGTAATTTACTTTCGATTTGAATTTGCGTTGCTCCTTTGTATATAGCCGTTATTGTTCTTGTTTATTTTTGTAACTAACTCTATTTGCTATTAGAAAAAGCTTCCAGCTTCTTCAACATCATAGAAAAGAGACCCTGGAAACGAGGTTGTCAGTCTTGCAGCAAATCTCTGATGTCATGCAACACACTTCTTTTAGGGGAGCGTTGCATGACATCCTAAAGAAAAGCTGCAAAGTCGAGCTAGAACTGTACGACAGGAAATTCAATCACTTCCAGTGTTAGCGTCGTCACTTCATCACGTCCGCTTTCACGGTAGAGTGTTCTTCTTGCGAGAGAAAATTTAAAACTCTGTATTCGCTGAATAATCACAGAAAAGACCGCCATGAAGCCCCGAATGGTGATCACGTCGTCCCAGTATTTAAGGACAATAAGGGCATACAGGTTTCCCTTCCAAAGCCAGTTGAAGTAAGCAAAGACGACCACGCTGCTTATATCATGTGGCTGGCCGGCCTTGTGGAACGTATGAACTCCACATTTCACCCTCGTTTGCCAGGTAACATGCATGTAACTGAATTAGGCAAATTAATGTAGGCGTTAGGAAAGCCGGACGACTTTCTTCCTTTTTTTCCAGGGGCTCATCTCTCATATTACTTCTCAAACCTGGGGGGCGTTTTGTCTTTATTTAGTGGCTCAAAACAATTTCCAGCACTTAGATTTTGATGGGTTGTTTTAACCACTCTAACACTTGATGCTGCAATCATGGTATCAAAATACTGCCCGATCATTAGTGAACATGTTATCTTTTTCGTAACACAATAGCTTATAGCAGTATGAGCTGTATGACCTGCTATAAACACCCTTAATCACAGGTTTAGGGGCTTTTAATTAAAAAACGTCATCAGGTAATTTTTTTAAATTATCAACATTTGATAAACACAAGATACAATTTTCAGAGCCACCTTAAATTTTCGAAAATTGTTGCTGTGGTAACCTATTGTGGAAAAACCAGACAAACATTTGGTCTTGGGGGGTGGGAATTCTGACCAGCTGCCGATGAACGTTAACACGGTATCAGTATGCACAAGAAACATGTAAGTTTTGTTCATTCATTTTACTCCTAGGGAGATGGGTCAAGATTGATATGCAAGTTCCTGCACAATTTTTTCTTCATTTCCTGGCAAAACTTCAAGTCCAGGCGAATTCTGTCAGAGACATGCCACACAAAGGCCTGCCAGTTTATAAGTCAAACACAAGAAAGGTCTCTTATAAAATGTTCCAGCTTGAAAAGCTTCAGAATGCCTTGGATGAGGAAGGTCTCGTTCAATACAATACCAACATTTTATATACTGGACAAACACAGTTAAGCAAGGAAGCAAACCGTGGAACAGCAGATGAAGAAATTGCAAGGGCCAAACAAAAAGGGCCTATTAACGGAGGCAGCAAGGTAGGCCCTCTTCAAAATCCGTTTTGGTGGTTGGAAGAGGTGAAGGGAGGTCCACTAGAGAGGTGGAGGTGATCTGGTGGCCAGACTTGTACGCCCTAACAAATCGTGGACAAATGACATTAAGACTATTCATTGAAAAATGTGAATTTATGGAGCTAGGGAGTGGCCGGAACAAGTGCACTCAGTGACTCAGCTCCATAGTGTACTTATCTTCCCAGCCC